>JACCPG010011180.1:0-21858 GCA_016069955.1 Drepana arcuata
GATGGATGATATTTCCTTCTTAACGTCACAATCAGTAAATTGACTAAATAAAAAAGTTGGACTGACGGGAGTTGCAGAACTAGAGACCTGACTTAACGTGTTAGTTTTAGTGGCAGCATCAAAATGTGCTACCGAAGAAAAATGGAGGTTTAAGGCATTTAAGTCCAAATTATTCGAGGGGGAAACTTGTTTTTGCTTACCAACTCCCAGAGTCCGCAAGAACCAAACGTTAGATGGAGTATTGTCTTCAATGGATTTATGAATGTGGCGTCGTTGGGCGTCCCTACACATCCTATTGCAGAGATTCCTAACCTGCCTATATTTTTCACGATATTTTTCGGGATTTGCCTTATATTTAGCTTTTATGGTATTCTTCATGGCTTGTAAGGTCCTTATCTCGTCATTGAGCCAAGGCGCTGGAAGATGTTTTACCCTAACAGGTCTGAACGGAGCATGTGCATCATAGAGTTTGGTGAGCAGTGAGTTGAAGATATTAATCTTCTCATCGACTGACTCCACCTCCCTGATGACATCCCAGTCAATTTCCTGTGCGTCCCTTAGAAGTTCGTCCCTGTCTATAGCGCCAAAGTTACGCTGTAGGAGAGTTCTATGCTTGTTTTTAGGCGGACGGATCTTGTATGAAAGAAAGATAAGATCATGAAAAGAGAAAGCGTCAGCTGTGCATTGACCATGTGTGGCCACATGGTCAAGCGAAGATACAAGAGTAAGGTCTAGAAGAGAAGGTTCACATTGAGGGAAAAAGTGTGTAGCAGCAGAAGGGAGAATATGAAGATTGGTGGCATTTATAATAGATTTAAATTGGATTGCTCTGTTATACCCTCTGAGCAAACAGGTATTAAAGTCACCCATAATAACAGTGTGCTCATAGGCAGGAACAAAGTTTTCCAATAATACCTCAAAAGAAGGAAAATAATTGATGTGTAGGGAAGGACAGTAAAAGACACCTAACAGGGTTTTCTTGCCGGAGAGTAAGATTTCAAGAAATAGATATTCAGATCCGTCCGAGGATTGGGACTGAGAGGATGTAGTAACTATGCTGGATGGGATATAGTCTCTGAGATAAATAGCCACCCCCCCACCCCTCCTTCCTGTTCGATCATGATGTATCAGATTGAAGCCGGGAAGGGAGTAAGAAGTCGAGGGCAGGCAGGGCTTCAGCCATGACTCTGAGATAAGAATTGCATGAATATTCTTATTACTGAATGATGTCAGCATATCTGGATAATGAGCCGGAATACTTTGCGCATTGATATGCACTACATTGAAATTTTTAGGAACGTCTTTGAAATGCGAGTACAAGGAGTCACAGAGAGAGAGTGGTGGGATGCTACGAAAGCTGTCATCGCTCCCCAGACTATCATCAGACACAGACAAATAATCTAGATTAGAACTAGCATCAGAAAAAGACATCACAAATTATAAATATAAATATATATAAATTATACAAAAAAAAAATATATATATATATTATAAGCATAAATCACTATGGGTGGAGTCGATCCCCACCACCTTTCTATAAAAGCCGGTGTCAGTGAGTATCGGGCTCATTCGTCGCTCAGACATCAACGGGAAAGGTGGTTGGTTTCGATACCACGTATTGTGAGTCCGTTCCATATTATTTTTACTCTGTGGTTATTGTTATTTTGTTCTCATAATTCTGATTTGAAAGTTAACGGTTGTTTAGAGTTGTTATTGAATTGTTTTCAACGATCGATTTGAAATATGTAATCGTGTAATTTCGTCTGTAAATATTAATGTGAATTTAGTTTTAGATTGTTCTCTGAAGTACAGAACTTTGTAACTGAATAAAATCAATTTTAATTGTTCTTCACTTCTGATTGCCAAAATCAGAAGTGGGATAGGACTTCGCTCACAAATAAGCCTCGCGAGTAAACAACCGTTAATTTTCGAGCAAAATGCCACGTTTTTCAAGTGAACGAACATTATGGACGCCTCCACTTCAATCTGAAGTTGAGGGTAGCCGTAGGAACGATCTCTTGCGAAACGAGAGGCTACGTTCGCGCCGTGATAGATCGCGATTGCATTCGCGTCGTCAAAGGACTCGTTCCCGTTCGCGTGTTAGATCGCGCTCACGGTGCGACAGAACTCGTTCACGACTTGGCTCTCGTTCCCGTAACAATTATCGTTTGCACGAAAGGTCAAGGTCCCGTTCAGTTAGTTTACGTCGTCATTTAAGTAAACCTCAGTCCTACCCGCAAGACAACTCGGTTAAGGACGCTTTAGGTTCGATCGTGTCTCGAGTAATAGCTATTAAGCAAAGCACGGCTAGTGGTTCGCGAGTGCCGTCATCGTCCGTTCATTGTAGCACACCCCCGCTTTATAAAAATAGTGCTTCCGCGACTCAAGCGCTAGTTGAAGCGTTAGGTACGTTAACAAAACCTAAAACCAGTCATTCTTATGTGTAAAATTTTGATCCAGCTGCTAATAACTTTGAGGTGTGGTGCAATGAAGTGGGGAGAGCTATACGGGCGAACCATTGGGACGATTAAGAGTGTTTTTCTCGTGTGGCTAATTGCCTTAGGGGTTAAAGTTAAAGTAGTTTGTTAAAGAATTTAAATCCCTGTGTCCGCAAAGAGTGGATTACGCGCAGATTCTTCACGAGGTTATAAATTCAACGTCAGAAAAGTTTTCGTCCTACGCTGAATACGCGCGCCGTTCACCATTGCGTTTACTCATGATTAAAGGGCTAAGCGAAGAACTTATGGTTCAGATAGTAATATTTGGTATCAGCGACATCCAGGTGCGTGCCGCCGCTACCAACGCCGACTTACGGGAAAATCTCGTATCGTTTCTAGCTACATACCTACATTAAACGTACCCACAAATTTGATTATCGCAATTTCGTCAGATCTAAGCCATTCGATTTTACTGTAGCTAAGAAACGTAATCTCAATAGTTTCTGTAAACCTGAAATTAAGTGTTTCTCTTGCGGTGACGCTGGTGATTTACGAGATAAGTGTCCTGAGAAGACCAACAATAGTTTTAAACCGGTTCTTTGCTCTTTGACATAAGCACAGCCGTGATCTAGGGTATACCGGTTGACATTCTGATAGATAGTGGCGCACTTAATGTGTCTTTGATATCTTCCGCGGTAGTTAATTACTTTTCTAGTCCGCGTAGACCGATTAATAATTTAAAATTCAGTGATATCGTTATTTAGTTTTTGTAATCATAAAAAGTGTCTACAATTAGTTATACTTGCGTTTAGTTGAACATTCAGAAGGATTGTTCATGTTATTGGTAAATGTCGTGTTAACGACACGTGCTATTTTGTTTATTTTGGTGTTCTATGTTACAGTAATATAGCGACTACCTCCTAGTAACATTTTGTTTCATACCTAATTCAGTCCTTTATTTTCGTGTTGAATTTAAGTTGTGTTAACGACACGTGTTTATTTAAAATGTTAGTGTTCTTGCACCGTTTCCTTTGTTCAATGTTAGGGCAATAAAGCGGTTACCTACTTGTTCTATTTTGATTCGTACGTAATTCAGTCGTTTTAATTTTTTTTTGTGAAATAGCATAAAAGTTAAAAAAAAAAAAATGTTTGACGATAAAGCTAAATTGCGTTGTAAACGTACGTAAAAGTATCGTAGGAAAAGTCGTAACCGCAGTAAAATTATGAGCCGACGACATTACTCTTACAGCACTGCAATAGCATTGGGAATCATTTGAGCGTGATAGAAAGACAGGCGAGACCGACACCGTCGCTGTCGCAGCAAGCCCCTATAAGTTCGCTGCTATTGGAACCTGCCTCTGTGGGCGCCGCGACGCTGAGCACACCTCCGCCCCTGAGCCAGCGTGTTCGCTCCATGAAGTGCTAGCCGCCCGCCAGGGGTACATCGCCACAATTAACTTCGGCAGCCAGCACTGGTTTTACGGAGGAGTTCCCTGCTGATGCGCCAGTGACCACTATATAGTCCATCAACAATTCGGTGAGATCTAACCAACCTTATTACATTTTGAACTTTGACCCCAACCTTCACGATATTGTGGTTTGGTGTCGAGAAGTCGACCTGACCAGGGTTCTCGACCAATGAAACGTAAACAATTGTTTATCTCTAATCGGGAACTGCCTAAAGGTGGACGCTAGTATATGGCTTAGCGAGTGGGTCATGACATGACCGATCGCAGCTGAAGCTCATTTTTTACATAATTTACGCCGCTATGTTCTAAGATAATTGACATTACCAACATTTAATTTGAAGTGATGTAATTGTAATCGGAAGATTATTACGCGACATACGCTGCTTATATAAGACGATCGTTGCTTCACCTACAAACTGTGATGAATAAATTTTTGCAATAATAAAAAAAAAAGTACTAAGGGCGAACAAATAGTGAATGTCAGGCAAGCCGAGCGTTGTGTGAAGACCGTTTTTAAAATTGCTCCGCATAGAGAGCAGCAATAAAACTTCCACATGGTCTGATGCTGATGTTTTGGTTAAAATTCAGTTAGTTTTAAATGTAACAAAACAAAAAACCACACGATATTCTGCGTTGTATTTATTAATTGGTACTAATGCGACTACTCCTGTGATTCGTGCACTGATCCGCGATATTGCCATCAAAAACTCAAGCCCTAATCGCGAAGCCTTGAGAGAACTCTGCAGAAACTTTGCTAAGGCATCCCTCGATAAAAATCAAGACAGTCAAGATTCTCGGTTAAATCGTCGAAGACACCCGCCAAATAAATTTCAGGTTAAACGATCAAGTGTTTGTGATAAAGTACGCACAGTCCACTGGGAAACTTGATCCCGGTATGAGAGGACCATACCGCATTATTAAGGTGTTGCCTAGTGATCGTTACGAGCTATTACTAAGTGGTGCTAGAGGCAAAACAACTCAGGCCGCAGCTCAGTATATGATACCTTGAAAAGGCGAATGGTGTCCAGAGAGTTGTGCTGCATTCTTCGAAGCGATTCTGCATAATTCGACGAGCGTGAAGTCTTGTCCTCTGGATGAGCGTGAAGTCTTGTCCTCTGGATGAGCGTGAAATCTTGTCCTCTGGATGAGCGTGAAGTCTTGTCTTCGGATGAGCGTGAAGTGGGGTGAACCATCGAGGTATGGAGCCCTACGGCACATTGCTAGTTACAGCGAAACATGAGTTCCTGTAATTAGTGAGGGTGCGCACATTACCGGACGCGGTAAGGGTGCTTGGCACATTACTAGGCTTATAGTCTAGTTGCTTGGCACATTACTAGGCTTATAGTCTAGTAAGGGTGCGCTGGTCAAACAGCATTGCGGTTCTGAGTGAGTAGCTACTCGCTTAGTAGTTACTCACTTAGTTCTCCAACATGTTATGATGAACGAATGGAGATGTTAAACAAGATGTTTTGAAAGTTTGGTATAACTGAGAGATTGTGAGTGAGGGGCCCCTAGAAAGGAGAAGTATGAAGGAGATGGATACAAGTGCGTTAAATGGGACGTATGCACTTTTCTCCACAAAATTTCTGACAGATGACGATCCAGAATGCTTAGGACAATCTTCAGCACCTGGAACATCCTTAGAGCAACCTGGCCCCTCCGGAGTGCCGACGGCTATCCTAAGAAGTTCTACGCCACAATTGCGTTCCATGGACAGCAGTGAAGAAAACACGCCTTAAAGTTAGATGCAGTCGAGGACGATGCACGGTCAGGAGAGGCCGTATAAGCATAAATCACTATGGGTGGAGTCGATCCCCACCACCTTTCTATAAAAGCCGGTGTCAGTGAGTATCGGGCGCGGAGTGCTATTGTGACCACCGCTCGAGACGCACGCATACCACGACCGCTCCGCTTTGGGACCTGCTGAGGAAGGACTACCGAAGAAGGATCTCGTATACCCCTCGCGCTTGCGCGAGGCGGGGAACACCTGCGCTCAAGATACCGGCGTTGCGGCGCCGCCCACGCCCTCTAGTACGTCCCCCTTTACCCCTCGCGAGGCGGAGGGGGGCTGCTTAGGGCCGGCTCGTCGCTCGCCATAGCGTCTGCTGTGACCACACCCACCACCCACGATCTACCACCATGTCGGACGACTCCGACTGCAACTGCGCGCAGTGCTACCACGGCCCGATCCTCAGGCCGCCGTCGGCATCACACTGCGAAGACGATACCGCATTCGCCGCGCCGCAGAGGCCGCGCTCTGCTCCGCTATCGCGCAGCGGAACCGCCTACCGCGTCGCGCCCGCAGCCGCGCCCGCGCCCGAGCCCGTCGCCGCGCCACGACGCGCGCCGCGATCGGCCCGCCCCGAGCCGCGCCGCTCCGATTCGTCGGCCGCAGCCGAACCGCGCCGCGTACCGCGTTCGGCCCGTCCCGAAATGCAGCGCTCTGATTCGCCGTCCTCCGGCGAGTCGCGCCGCGCGCTACCATTGGCCCGCGCCGCGCAGCGCCAATCCACGCAGGCCTTGCCTATCGAGCAACCCGCAACGCACATCGAGACCCAATCCAACAAGGGCCCCAAGCCCCGACGCCGCCAACGCTCCCCGGAACCGGACAGGAGCATGGAGGAGGAAGTGATGTCCGACGACCCCAATAAAAGGCAGTGCCTAGCGGACTCGCCGGAACATTACGCCACCCCGTACCAGCAGCCGCCTCGATCTCCGCGCAGAGAGCCAGCACCGACCCCCAGCCCGTCATACGCGGCCATGGCCGGCGCCAACGCCTCCCGCCAACGCTCTACTGGCAGCTTAAATCTAGCTACTGCCAGCACTCGTGAACCCCCGAAGCCAACGGCCCCAAGATTTCCGCCACTAATAGTGGAGCATCTACCAAGCTGGCCGGGCCACTTCAGGAAGCTGAAGGGCATCCTAGGCCATGCCCCCAACGCCCGCCCATTCGGCAAGGGCATAAGATTTTCGCCGCAACACGAAGAGGAGTACCGCCAAGTGCAGCGGTACCTGTGCCACCTTGAGAAGGAGGATCACATCTCGTGGTTCTCCTACTCACTACCGGCGGAGAGGTGCCTGAAGGTGGCCATCAGAGGCCTCCCAGTTGATACCCCGCCGGAAGAAATCGAACTGGACCTCTGCAACCTGGGCTTCGTACCGGAATACGTGCGTCAGATTCGCGCACGCAACGGACACCCAGGCTGCATCTACTACGCGCAACTCAAGCGCACCGCCACTACAATCCCAGGTATATATGAAGTGAATGAAATCCTCTGTATGCCTGGGATCATAATAGAACCCTGGAGGGGCAAGAAAGGACCGGCGCAGTGCCATCGGTGCCAAAAATTCCGGCACTCGTCGCACGCCTGCCACCGACCCCCAGCCTGCGTGCGCTGCGGCGAAGAGCACGCGGCGCACCAATGCCAGAGGCCGCGAGAGGAGCCGGCCACCTGCGCAAATTGCGGTGGCCCGCACCCCGCTAACAATAGGGCCTGCCCCGTGCTACGAAATGAAGCGCGCATTAAGAGGGCAGGCCCCGTAGCACTGGCTACGTCAGATACCACAGGCAAATCAGGCCGCCCAGGCAACACCGCCTACCAACACCTGATGGCCCCAGCCAACCCCGCCCGCCCCCGCCAAGAGGGAGTGGGCGGCACAAAGAAAAGGCGTCGTCGCCGTCGACGCCGCAGGAATCCCTCCCGCCAATCGGCACCACCCAAGGCACCGGCACCGGCACCGCCAACGAGCCCAGCCCTCACAGCACCCACAGTGACACATGAGCCGCCCCCCCCAGCTGAAGAGGGAGGTATCACCACTCCCATAGTGGAGAGGAGAAAGCGGGCCTCTAGAAGCCCCCAAGAGCTCACACCTGGTGGCTCACCTACCAGGCAGCCCACGAACTCCGGGCCGGCACCCACGACAGGGCCCTGCCTGCCACAGGCTAGCAGAGAAGCTTTCAGCATGGCGCTGGCCGCCATCACCGAAACCATCGCGTCGTTGCACAACGGCGAGAACCCCGACACTGTTGCCCGAAGGGCCCTCGCTCGTCTCGAGCATTTTCAGCCCGAGCACGAGCGACAGCGTGCCCCACGGGGAAACAGGTAAACCACCCAGTCACCGCCCGCTCGCAGGTCGCTAGCCGGGCCTCCACCAACGGGGTCTCACCCGGCTGGCTAGCACCGCGCCGAGGGCGGTGCGAAGCGGACCCCCCAGTCGCGCACATGCAACGGCACGATGCGTCGACTCGACTCCATCGGCCAGCACCAGACAAGGTGTAGGCAAATCCAGGGACCCGCGCGTATTCGCGCGCGGCGCCAGAAACTTCCGTCAGGGGGCCACCAGCCCCGATACGGACTCCTCCACCCCCTTGCGGGGGTGTGAGACGACATCACGTATATCGGGCGCATTCGTTGCTCAGGCATCAACGGGAAAGGTGGTTGGTTTCGATACCACGTATTGTGAGTCCGTTCCATATTATTTTTACTCTGTGGATATTGTTTTGTTGTGTATTTTGTTCTCATAATTCTGATTTGAAAGTTAACAGTTGTTTTAGAGTTGTTATTGAATTGTTTTCAACGATTGATTTGAAATATGTAAAAGACGTGTAATTTCGTCTTTAAATATTAATGTGAATTTAGTTTTAGATTGTTCTCTGAAGTACAGAACTTTGTAACTGAATAAAATCAATTTTAATTGTTCTTCACTTCTGATTGCCAAAAATATATATATTGTTAGGAACCTAATGGCTCATGAATCATTGTAGTGGGGAGAGCCCTATAAAATAAGGCGCGCTTTCATAATTGAGGCACTTTCTCTCTGGCACGGAAGCTCTGTTGGTTTGTGTATCGGTGTAATCTGTGAGTACTTATATTGTATCCGTATATGTTTGATTTGTTCTGGTCTTTGAATAATGTTAAAAGTGTAATCGTTAGTTTTAAGCAAACTTGTTTGTTAAACTATCTTGTATTAAAATAATCATTTTCATTACGATTTGTGTTTCGTTTGTTTATGTTTGTTTTTTTAAGTTAAACCATTTCTGATTTCTAACATCAGAAGTGGGATAACTACCCAGCTTTCTGACCACTTTGGCTATCCGACAAACACCGAAGGAACAAATCAAACATACCCTCATTTTAGTATTTTTTATTTCTATTCTGTTTTGCTTCGTCATCTTTTTATTGTGCAATTGTATAAGGTTATCTTGAGTAATTATGCCTAAATCTAAAGGCACGCGAGACAGATTGCACCGACACAACCGTTCGCGAAATGATCGCCGCGATAGGTCTCGTAGTGTGTCCCGACGACGAAATCTGACTAGGCCTAGATCGCGAAGTGATACCGGCACGAGTACACCGCTAGTCTCTCGATCAGAACGGCACGATCGTTCGCGCTCGCGTAGGGGTTCACGTAGTCGTTCACGTCGTTCACCCTCACGAAGACGCGACCGTCACCGGTCTCGAAGGAGCCCTCGCTCGCGTTCAGGGTCACGACGGCCTAGGGAACGACCCGATATCCGTCCTTGTTTAAGTTCGGGCGATGCTCGCGCGCCGGTTAGACCACAGCGATCTCTCGAAAGTACGTTAGGTACAATCTTGTCAAGATTAGACGCGATCGAACATGATATCACGGTTCCTACACCCGTTGTGAGTGAGATTCCCTCCGCTACGCAAGCCTTAGCTGAAGCGATTCAGTCCATTGCACCGGTTCGGTCTTCAAACTACTACGTGTCAAATTTTGACCCATTAATAAATAATATTGACGACTGGTGTAGTGAGGTGGATCGTGCACAATCAGCAAATCGGTGGCACGATAGCGAGTGCCTTTCACGGGTCGCAAATTGCCTAAAGGGTGACGCTAAAACCTGGTTAAACGAGTGGGTCACCACGGACCGGTCCTGGAGTAGCTTCAAACGCGAATTTAAGCCCTTGTGTCCGAGAAAGTTGGACTACGCTAACATCTTATTCGATGCGATGAACACCACGTCGGACAAGTACTCGTCGTTCGGTGAATATGCGCGTCGCACCTTATTACGGTTACGTGTAGTTAAAGGGTTAAGTGAAGAACTAATGTCGTCGATCGTTATACGCGGCATTAACGTTGCACGTTGCGCGCTGCTGCGTCTAACGCGAACCTAACCGCAGATACAATTGTCTCGTTTCTGTCAGCAAATAAAGAGCAACCATTCCCGAGAGTACATCCGTCACTCCCGACTCAGGGACTTTTCACCGTTAGTAAAAGTAAGCCTCGAGGCCTCAAATGTTTTAATTGCACCCAGTTCGGGCATAAAGGCTTTAATTGTCCCAATAAGGTTAAGACGCTCGATCCGAGTAAAACTTGCACCTTCTGCAAGAAAACTGGTCATTCCGCGGAGGTATGTTTCGCGAGGGATAGGTCACAAGGTCAGAAACGTAGCGTATAAATAAAACCCTTCGTAATTAGTGTACATCGATGACGTACTTCTCATGAGCCCTACAGTAGACGAAGGCATCCGTCTGCTGTGGGAGGCGATTATAACACTTACAAACACCGGTTTCTCTATTAATCTGAAAAAGTGCACGTTTTTGGCAACCGAGATCGAATACCTAGGTAGGATAATTAGTGGCGGTCAGGTGAGGCCGGGCACCACTAAAATGAAAGCTCTCGTAGATTCTCCAATTCCACATTCCACGAAACAGGTACGTCAGTTCCTAGGGTTAGCTGGGTACTTTAGGCGATACATTCAGGGGTACGCTACGAAGACACGTCCTGTCTCACAACTCTTGAAACAGGGATCTGTTTTCATTTGGGTTCCGGCCCAAGAGTCAGTTCGGCAAGAAATTATTAGGCAGCTGACGACCGAGCCTGTATTGGCGATCTTCGACCCTGCACTGCCCGCGGAGGTCCACACCGATGCGAGTAGTGTAGGATACGGGGCCGTGCTAATGCAGGTTCATGAAGGCAACTGTAGGAAAGTAGTCGCTTACTTTAGTAGGGTTACTCAGGCCGCCGAGTGTCGCTATCACTCGTATGAGCTCGAAACCTTGGCGGTCGTGAGAGCATTGCAGCACTTTAGACACTACCTAATCGGCATTAAATTCAAAATAATAACTAACTGCAATGCCCTCAAAGCCACCGAGAAAAAGAAAGATCTACTCCCGCGAGTGGCACGGTGGTGGGTATATTTACAGGATTTTAATTTTGAAATCGAGTATAGGAAAGGCATCATGATGCCCCATGCGGATTACTTAAGCCGCAATCCTCCATTAAGGGCTTATTATATCACTAGACCCCGTAATTGGGCTCAGATAGCCCAACAGGCCGACGATGACACTAGACATCTTGTCCAGCGACTCAATGATGGTGAACTTGACTCCAATCATTTTGTTGTGCAAAATGAAATCTTGTGTTATAAATACAAACCCGTGGGTGAGGAGTCCCGATTACTTTGTTACGTACCCAAGGGACACCGACTTCATTACTTCACTAAATTAATTTAATTAATCGTAGACGCTTTTTCGAAATTTACCTTACTTTACCCTATTTAAAAAAATTGCGGGTAGGTGCCAGTACAGCAACAAGTTAAAATTCTTTATACTGTGAAATAAAATAAAAGAAGTGTATTTACTGCATATTTAATACATAATCAAATGTATTAGTCTATTGCACCTGCCAATAAGTGTTATCTCCTAAATCGTTAAAGTGTTCACTGATTTTTAAATATAATTTATTTCTTAACCTCAAAACAACATGGATGCCATACAACAGTCACTGGATCAAATGATGGCAGCTTTTAACCAGCGGCTAGACACCATTGAAGGGCACCTGTCAGTCCAGGTGGTTTAGCTGAAGAATTTGCCACCTTCAAAACATTTGTGTTGGCATCAATGCGAGCATTGCAAAATCAAATTGCAATGCTTGGTCAACAGGCTGATGAATTGGAGATGCGGTCCAGGAGGAAGTTCCTGCTATTGCACGGTGTTCCTGAGGAAGACACAACTAAGGAAGATACTTCTGCTGTTGTTGCCAAGGTGATCTCTAGTAAAATTAATCTGTCTGGGTTTAGTACGAATGATATAAGTAGATGCCATCGAATGGGCCATGCCACCAACAGTGGTAAACCCCGGCCTATCCTCTTCAAACTCCGGGACTGTGCCGTCAGAAGTGAAATTTGGTACTCAAAAACCCAACTCAAGGGCTCAGGTATAACAATATCAGAGTTTCTCACAAAAGCCCGCCATGACATATTCGCAACCGCACGTCAACGTTTTGGTGTGACTAAATGCTGGACAAGGGATGGTGGCATTTATATCCTTGGCCCTGATGGAACTCGGCGTCGGGTGAGCACCATGGCTGATATTGACGCAATTGCCCAAAAGGAAACGGTGCCACTGGTCGCAGTGTCTAATGAGACAGAAGCTGTTGGCGCACCGAGGAGAAGAAGAGCCGCCTTATCTAAGAAATAGCTGTATGATATGGTTCGAGTAACATTTGTGTACACGTTTTCGCTATCTTC
Source organism: Drepana arcuata (assembly GCA_016069955.1). NCBI lineage: Eukaryota > Metazoa > Arthropoda > Insecta > Lepidoptera > Drepanidae > Drepana > Drepana arcuata. The sequence goes on from JACCPG010011180.1 coordinate 12,402, forward strand.
GACTAGTTATATCATTCAGGTAGGTTGGTAACTCTCACTTGTTTATAAGCCCACAATAAGGTTAGTACCTACCTCTTATTTCTTTATAGTTATTCTACCTCCTAACAAAATGTTAAAATACACTCGGTTCCCCACATTTCATTACTTGGCAGTTGTTTTTGTTTTTGATTGTATTGACATCTTAATACTAGAATACAGCTAAATACGTCATTGTCATTTCTGACGTATACTATACAGATAATATTACTCATTAAAATACGCACCGACTTGTCAAAAATAAAATATTTTAGTTTGTAGCGAAAACAATGTTACGTTCCGTTTCACTTTTGCATTTTTAGATCACAAATGGAACATTTTAAGACCTAATCATACTTTTATTCTCTGTAATTATTTTTTTTTTTTTTATAATACTCTGCATATTTTTTTTTTTTTTTTTGTATAATTTCTCTGGCTTTGTTTGTTTTTTTCTCAGCTTAACGTTATAATTGTATAATTGTATAATTGTATATTGTCCTTTTCTTACTGGAACACTTGGTTGGTGGATGCATTGGAGTATTTAATTGTTTGCTTAACCATACCTTTTATAATTATATACATATTTAGTGCATATATACATACAGTTTATATATACCTATATCTATTTATATATACTTATATATTACAATTCGATGGGGTCTAGTGATGAGTCTTTTATGACTGCTGATTCTGATGGCTCTTTCATTAGTACTGATGATACTGTTCCATCTCTCGGTGACTTGCTTGCCAATACTTTCGCACCACACTGTAAAAAATTTAATGTCTGCCATATTAACGCCCAAAGCATTCCTGCTCATTACTTTGATATTTCCCATACCTTTGACTCCGATTCCATACACGCTTTGCTTGTATCCGAGAGTTGGCTCAAGCCTTCATTACCTTCCACTTCCTATCCTATTCCTAATTATGTTCTTGTACGCAATGACCGTGTTGGCAAAGGAGGTGGAGGTGTTGCTATGTACCTAAAAAGCCATATACCGCATAAAATTATTCTTCAATCCCCTTCTCAGTATAGTGCTTCTGCGGAATATCTGTTTATTGAGGTCGATTTGGGTGTTAAACTTTTACTTGGAGTTGTGTACTGTCCACCGAATATAGATTATTTCTCAGAACTGGAAAATACTGTGAGTAATCTGATACCTGATTTTGGCAGAATTATTATTATGGGCGATTTCAATACATGCCTCTTAAAGACTGACTCTCGGTCTTCAAAATTAAAGTCTTTTCTTTACTCGTGTAATTTAAACATCTTATCCCTCTCTCCAACTCATCATTCACATGCCCACAGCTCCCTCATTGACCTAATTGTGACCTCTGATCCAGACTTAATCTCCTCTTTTGGCCAGCTGGTTGCCCCCGCTTTTTCTCATCATGACCTTCTCTATGCCTCAATACATGTCAAAATGCCAAAACCTAAGCCTCATATATCATTTCGGCGGAACTTCAGCCGCATTAATACAGTAGAGTTGAGTAAGGACGCCTGCTTGATTCCTTGGTCCCGTGTAGAGGATATGGGCTCCATCGATGATAAAGTAAACTTTCTCACTACTAACATCATCAAATTATTTGATCGTCACGCTCCCATTCACCCGGTCAAGATGAAGCGGAAACCATCCCCTTGGATGAATGACACTGTGAGGAAAGCAATGTCCAAGCGCGATAGAGCTTTTCGTAAATATAAGCGTGATAGGTCGGATGTCAACTGGGCCGAATATAAAAAATATAGGAATCGATGCAACATGATAGTGCGGAATGCCAAGCGACAACATATTGCTGATCAAATTGAAACTTCCACTCCGGCTGGTATTTGGAAATTCCTGAGGTCCATCGGCATTGGTAAGATCAACACCCTTAACTCCAAGATACCAATAGACTTAAATGTACTCAATTCTCACTTTTCCTCGTATACTATTCTAGATCCTCTTCTTAAACAAGCTGCTATCTCCGATATTGATAATATGTCTCGACGTGATGTTCCCCCTTTTGTGTTTTCTTCTGTGAGCGAAGATAGCATTCATAAAATTATCCTATCATTAAATTCAAGAGCTATGGGCTGTGACGATATAGGTCGCGCTATGGTGTTGCTAGTTGTGCAACAGATTCTGCCTTCGCTTACTCATATTATTAATTACTCACTCTCCTCCGGCTGCTTTCCAGATTTATGGCGTAAAGCCTATGTTCTACCACTTCCCAAAATCCCAAATCCTATACTACCTAACCATCTTCGACCCATTTCCATCTTACCATTTCTGTCGAAAATAATAGAGTCCGCGGTGCACAAGCAGGTAACTGATTTCCTTAATGGTGCTAACCTCTTCAACCCCTTTCAGTCTGGTTTCAGAACGGGTCATAGCACAACTACTGCGTTGCTGAAAGTCACTGAGGATATAAGAATGAGTATGGCAAAATCTCAAGTAACCATTCTTGTCCTTATTGATTTTAGCAACGCATTTAGTGCAGTTGACCATGATTTACTTATTTCTACTCTTCTCTATCTCAACTTCTCTTCTGAGTCTATATCTTGGTTCTCTTCTTACTTGAGAGGACGTAGGCAGGCGATTCGAGCTGGTCAAGAGTTCTCTGACTGGTGCGAGTTGGATGCCGGCGTCCCTCAAGGCGGAATCTTATCCCCGCTTCTTTTCTCCTTATTTATTGATATGGCCTCTCCGTACCTTCACTGTCGCTATCACTTCTATGCCGATGACCTACAACTTTATCGTCACGCGAATACACACGATCTAAACTCGCAAATTAAATTCCTTAATGATGACCTTGAGGAACTCATGAGGTGGTCCTGCCGTTTCGGAATACAAGTCAATCCTAATAAATGCCAAGCCATTTTAATTGGTAATACCCGCCAACTTAGCAAAGTTGATAATAGTAGCCTTACGCAACTTAGTTTCAATAACTGTGTGATCCCATTGTCATGTACAGTTAAAGACCTGGGGATTTTAATTGATTCCAATCTGACTTGGACAGCGCAGGTGAACGAGGTTTCCCGTAAATTCTATGCGTCACTCCATTCAATTTTCAGATTAAAACATTTCCTTCCCCTTAACACCAAGATATGTCTCATGAACACGCTCCTACTACCTATCAGCCCCGGATCTTCAATTTTTTTTAGGTGGGGCAAAAACTAAAAAATGCCGCCCCCGCCCACAAACATTTTTTTTTACCTTTAGTGTGTGTTAACAGTGTCTGTTTACAATATTTGAAAAACCGCGTTTTACAAAATGCATTCTACAGTCGCAGACCGCATCAAGAATGGGTATCTGAACAACTAGCCTGTCCACCGACAGATGTGTTTGAGAGTGTCGAAGTTTGCTGGCAGTTCCTTAAGTCCAGCATGTTATGCGCCGCGAAAGAGGTTTGTGGCATTTCGAAAGGGCGGACAACCAAAAATTGCGATGGTTGGTGGGATGATGAAGTAAAGAAGAAGGATGCAAGGCAAGACATTTTAGCTATGTCCAGCTCAAGTGAAAGTATGAAAGAAAAGTCGAAAGAAAAATATCGCTTGCAAAAAATTCGCACGATAGAAATAATAGCACAGGAGCGTGAAAGGTTTCTAATGAATGTAGACGAAAAACTGGCACACAATTTCAAGGACAACGCAAAACTTTTTTGGAGGGAGTTAAGAAGTCCAGAAGTTGTGTCACAGCTAGTAGCAGGATGAATGTGATTCTTTCTAAGGACAATGACATACTGACAGACAAAACAGACGTCCTCAGGCGATGGAGTGAATTTTACAAAGATATGTATGATGATGATGCGGCTGATCTACTCACAGATCTGCCTCCAACAGAATCTAGCGAGGATCCTTTAGCGGATAAAATAAGTATGGGAGAGATTGTAAGAGCGATCAGAAGTCTGAAATGTGGAAAAGCAGCGTGAAAGGATGAGATGACAGCTGAGATGATCAAGTACGGAGGACCAGTAGTCTGGGACGTCATCTACTTGCTATGTAACCTGTGCTGGGAAATGGGTGATGTTCCGAGCGACTGGAGGCGAGCAGTCATCGTGCCTTTCTATAAAGGAAAGGGATCACGATTAGACTGCTCAAACTATAGAGCTATCAGCTTGGTCAGCTTAGCTACAAAGTGTACACGAAGATCCTGACGATCAGAATGCAAGAGCGATCAGATAGTTTTCTCTGGGAATCCCAAGGTGGATTTAGACCAAGAAGAGGATATATGGATCAAACCTTCTCGAATCGCGGAAAAGTTTTTGGATAATAACCAAAAGTTTTTCTGCACTTTCGTCGACTTAGAGAAGGCATTTGATAGTCGTACGAAAGGAACTCTGGGACGTGTTGCCTGGATATGGAGTGAGTGGAGTGAAAATGGGAAACTTGCTGATGACGCGGTTTTACGGGAGTCATCAGAGGGCGAACTGCAGTCACTAGTTACTATAATGAAAGAAGAATGTGGAAGAAAGAAGGGGCTGCGCCTAAACCCTGGCAAGACTAAGGCTCTGGCATTCGAAAGAGGTGAACAAGTGACCGAGTTTGTATATCTAGGAAGCATGTTCACATGAGATGAAAAGTATGAAAAAGATATTGAAAGAAGGATAACTGCCGGTAATAAGGTGAATGGGGCCATGTCGGCGTTGATGGGCAGCAACAGTCTCAGCAAGAATGCCCGAGTTCCACAATGCGATATTGATGCCTACTTTATTGTATGGCGGCAAATCCTGGCAGCAGTTTATATGCAGTCTCTTCGAAAAACGTGCGGTGTCACGATTTTAGATCGAATCCGCAATTAAGAGATCCGCAAATCAACTGGAGTGAATGAGGGTGTGATTGTAAAGCTGAAGAAAAGCATGTTACGTTGGTTTGGACATATAGAATGGATGAGTGAAGAAAGATTGACGAAACAGATATACAAGCAAAAGTGTGTGCAAGAAGAGGCAGAGGCAGACCACGTTCCAACTAGCTCGATCAAATCGATCAGACGCTCAAGGACGGGATCGTCAAGAGTACTCGAAACCGACGATCATGTATGAAGAGACTGATGAATGTGAGCGAAGCGAAAGAGGTATGCAAGTCTAGAGAGAACTGGCGCTCTATACTCTCTGCCTACCCCGTTAGGGACTTAGCGTGATGATTTATAGATGATGATTACACATACATATATCAAAATATATTTTTTAAACTCTATTTGTCTGTCTGTCTGTTTGTTCCGGGTAATGTCTGAAACGGCTGGACGTGTGAATTTGGCCGCCCTCTGAACTTGCCGCCCGGGGCATAGGCCCCGGCTTGCCCCCCCCTAGATCCGGCCCTGCTCCCTATAATTGAGTATGCTGACATTTCTTACCTGGATTTATCCGAGGAGCTGCTAGATAGGTTGGACCGTCTGCTCAATACATGTATTCGATTTATATACGGTCTCCGAAAATACGATCATGTATCTGAGTGGCGGTCCAAACTTGGTTGGCTGCAAATCCGCGAGAGAAGAAATGTCAGAATACTCAGCTTGCTTTATTCAATACTAAACGATCCCAAATCTCCCATCTATCTAAGAGAGTGTTTTCAATTTATATCCGTCTCCCACGACCTTCACCTCAGATCCTCAGACTCCCTCCGTCTCTGCACTCCTATCTATAAAACCTCTATTGAGCATCAGTCTTTTGGTATTACTGCGGTGCGATTATGGAATCAGCTTCCTTCTAAAATTAGGATAGCTCCCACCAAATTAATTTTCAAGCGCCTAGTAAAAGAGCACTACTTGAAAGCATCTTAGAACTCAAATATTTACTAGTCTCCTATATGTTTAAATATTTTATGGTGTTTCTTGTAATATATATATGTGATGTGCTTGTAACTTGTTTGTGAATGTTCATATATTGTATGTATGCCTATTTTTATTGTATTTATTGTATAATTAATTATTTTTTCATATCCCTAAGCTAATCCTTCTGTGCACACCCGCTTCAATGTTTCTCCTGTCAAGGGTGGTTGACTGGTAGAAAATGCTTTAGCATTAAGTCCACCACTGTACTTTAATTGTGCATAAATATTAAATAAATAAATAAATAAATTTATCGTCAAGATGTTGACGAATTACTTCGAACCTTCTCAAACGCTATTTCCCTTTTCGGTGTTCCAAAGTTGATTGTATCGGATAAAGGCCGCATGTTTGAATCGTCCAAATTTATTAACTTTGTAAACGGGATAGGTTCCACAGTACACTATATCACACCCGAGATGCACCACGCGAACGGACAAGTGGAGAGGTACGCTCGAACTGTCCTCAACATGGTTCGCATAGAAGTCAACCACAAGGAGGCTTCATGGTCCGAGTCGCTGTGGAAGCTACAACTGACGCTAAACATCACGAAGCAGAAGACCACGCAAGCTTCCGCGCTGAACCTTCTGATCGGCACCGATGCAACGACGCCCGTTATCCAGTCCCTTGTCCGTGATGTAGCGTTGGAAGGAACGACACCCAACCGAGAGGCACAACGCGAACTACGCCGCCAGCGAGCAATCGAGCTTCTTCACAAAAACCAGGCCCAACAGGACACCTAAACCGAAACAGGAATCCTCCTAGGAGTTTCAATATTAATGATCTCGTTTTCGTAATTAAGAATTCCCAGTTAACAGGAAAATTGGATCCAGGCATGCGAGGCCCATACCGAGTCACGCGCGTGCTACCGAGCGGACGATACGAACTTCGTTTACTCAGTGGATCCTACGGGAAGATAACACAAGCCGCGGCACAGTACATGGTGCCATGGCGTGGCGAGTGGTGTCCTGAGACGTGTGTTCTTTGATTGTGAGTGAGCTGAATTATATGCTTATCTTGCGTTGTTTCACATAACTTTAGACACGTAAAGGACGGACTGCGGGACGATCCTTTGGCAACGGACTGCGGGACGTTTGCCTTACGTGCATTATGCTTACAAAAATTGGAGGACGGACTGCGGGACGTACCTCGTGACGGCGGACTGCGGGACGCCTGTCACATAACGTTAGACACGTAAAGGACGGACTGCGGGACGATCCTGTGGCAACGGACTGCGGGAAGTTTGCCTTACGTTCACTATATGCTTACAAAAATTGGAGGACGGACTGCGGGACGTACCTCGTGACGGCGGACTGCGGGACGCCTGTCACATAACTTTAAACACGTGAAGGACGGACTGCGGGACGATCCTTTGGCAACGGACTGCGGGACGTTTGCCTCACGTGCACTATATGCTTACAAAAATTGGAGGACGGACTGCGGGACGTACCTCGTGACGGCGGACTGCGGGACGCCTGTCACATAACTTTAGACACGTAAAGGACGGACTGCGGGACGATCCTTTGGCAACGGACTGCGGGACGTTTGCCAGCGTGTCGAAGTATGGCGATGGATGATCTAATGAGATGATGATGATGTGTCGAAGTATAGCGATGGATGATCTAATGAGATGATGAATGATGAGATGTTCGTGTGAAACTCGTGTGACTGAAGTTACTTATGTATATGAAAGCTATGGTTTGTGAGATGATTTAATGTGTGAGGGCCTTGTCAGGAGATGTTTGAATCGGTAAAGGCAAACTTGCTACGATAACGCAAATCAACTGGCGTGAATGAGGGCGTGATTGTAAAGATGAAGAAAGGTATGTAACGTTGGTTTGGACACATCGAAAGGATGAGTGAAGAAAGATTGACGAAACAGATATACAAAGCAAAAGTGTGTGCAAAAAGAGGCAGAGGAAGGCCACGTTCCAACTACCTGGATCAAATAGATCGGACTCTGAAGGACGGGAACGTTAAGAGTACTCGAAACGGACGGGCATGTATGAAGAGACTGATGAATGTGGACGAAGCGAAAGAGGTATGTAAGTCTAGAGAGAACTGGCGCTCTTTACTCTCTGCCTACCCCGTTAGGGACTTGGCGTGATGATATGTATGTATGTATATTTACTAGTGACATTCTAAAGGATGATGATTGGTTATTGCTGCGCTCTTACAGACTAACTTAAACTTAAACTTAACTTAACGGCTTATCTTTAAATCCAAACGCAGCTTGGCGGGACAGCTAGTACAAAATAAATACATTACCAAAAACAATAGCTACAAATTAATGAAAGCAAAATAGTTAGAGCGCAGTGAATATCTATTTTATTTATAATTTATTATAGTCCCTATAGCTTGACCAGAAAACTCCTATTTAAGTGTTCATCTTGGAATCTATGACTCATACTACTTGTCAACACGACCCAAAGACAACACCATTAGTGTTTAATAACGAAAGGGTTAGTATTAACACAATCATTAAAAAAAATGAATCAAAGTTACATTCTGGCAAGTATACCAGTGGCGTAGCTAGATAACCAAAGGCACTGGGGCAAAAAAATTACTAGGGCCCCACCTAAACTATTTGAAATCGTTTGTTTTATATTCATTGTTTTCCGAATTCGATGTATGTACTCCAGATTTGTCGTAATCCAGACTCGTTATAATACATACATACATACATACATACATATCATCACGCCAAGTCTAACGGGGTGAGCGAGAGGTATAGAGCGCCATTGATTCTCCTCTGGGCACCACATCCCACCTCCTTTCAGCTTCGATCCACATTCATCAGTCTCTTCATACATTGCTCGTCGGTTTCGGTATGTAACGTTCCCGTCCTTCAGAGTCCGGTCATAACGATCCGAGTAAGTTTAGGACGTGGCCTTCCTCTGCCTCTTCTTTACACACACTTTTCGCTGTACATATCCTCAATTTTTCGTCAATCTTTCTTCACTCATCCTTTCTATGTGTCCAAACCAGCGTAACATGCCTTTCTTCATCTTTACAATCACGCCCTCATTCACGCCAGTTGATTTGCGAATCTCTTCATTGCGGATTCGATCTAATATCGTGACGCCGCACATTTTCCGAAGAGATCGCATCTCGACTGCATTCAAGCTATTTTCATACTTCCTGTGACATACCCAGGATTCGCTGCCATACAATAAGGTAGGTACCAATATCGCGTTGTGGACAGCAACTCGAGCATTCTTGCTCAGACTTTTACTGCCCATCAACGCCGACATGGCCCCATTCACCTTATTTCCAGCAGTTATCCTTCTTTCAATATCTTTTTCATACTTTCCATCTCGTGTAAACATGCTTCCAAGATATACAAATTCATTCACTTGCTCTAGAATTTGCCCATTTACCGATATAGCACACTCGGTCACTTGTTCATCTCTTTCGAATACCAGAACCTTAGTCTTGCCAGCGTTTAGGCGCAGCCCCTTCTTTTCACATTCTACTTTCATTATGGTAACTAGTGACTGCAGTTCGCCCTCTGATGACGCCAGTGAAACCGCGTCATCGGCGTATAGTAGGCAGTTGACCACTAAGTTTTCCATTTTCACTCCACATCCTCAGACAGTTATCTAGATATATAATGAACAGCCAGGCAGACATGATAC
>JACCPG010011183.1:0-10066 GCA_016069955.1 Drepana arcuata
GCGAGTCTATCGCTATTACTCAAGCAAGAGCACAGACGCCTCTGAATAACATCTCAAACGTAATATGCTAGTTTCTCACGATGTTTTCCTTCATTATAAGTGGTGTGATAATTGTGAATACTTAAGATAAGAATACATATTTTGGTAGTGGTTTTAACTTGCAACCTTGACTTTGGAGGTGACTGCACAATCATCCACCACGGCTCTTCTCAAAATGTATCTTAATGATATTATAAATGCGAAAGTATGTGATGATGTCTGTACCTCTTTCACACAAAAACTACATAACAGAATTGAATAAAATTTGTCATAGAGACAGCTGGATTAACACATCTATACTAATATTATAAAGAAGAAAGATTTGTATGTAAGTATGTTTGTAAGGTATTGGCTCAAAAAGTACTGCACCGAATTCTTTCACCATTTGAATGTTACATTACCACTGATTAATATAGGCTTTTTTAATTGCAAGAGATAATACATTTTATGCCAAATGCTTAAAAAATAAATGTCCACCCGTGCGAAGCCGGGACGAGCCGCTAGTATGATATCTTTTAAAAGAAAATTCCGTTAATATTTATCAATGAAATAAAAATAGTAAATGATACTGCATGCTACAGCTAGTTCTAAATAATGCTGGGAATTCTCCAAGCCTTGCATCACCATCAATTACGTACTCGAACCATATTGGTATATAAAAATACCTATCTGACGCGTGCATGCCTACTTCACACATATCTACATACAATTATGGTAATCAGTATTGGAGTTGTCTCCTTCCGTGGGTGCATTGTTTAAACAAATACTTATACTAATACATTCAAGACGACGCATTTGAAATTACCAATTGACGTATGGACTGTTCACGTTCACTTTATAAGTGCATGAAAAACACGGTCGTTAAAATTACAAATTTTAAATATGGCGTTTTGTTCTTTTTGACATAAGCGTGTTCGTTTGGTTTTATCCTTTAAAGAGAACTATAATATTAGATTTATGCATCCTCCTTTTTGTGGTGTTAAAGAAATTCATTTTTCTTTTTATCTTAATTAGTTATCAAGTTGGTACCTAATTAATGTTTGACAACTTTAAAATAGTCCGAATCTGGTCTATTTTCTCATAAAACTGGCATTTTTTTTATAAAGAATATGCAGATCTGAACATGAGTAGCACCAAAATATGTTTAAAACTAAATTTTTATAAATGTATTTTTTTCTTGATTTAAATCGTTTAAAACCATGTTTAGAAATCCTTGCTTAATTAAATTTATATTAATCTCTTAAAATGTGCCTTAGCGTCTGTTTAATAGGGTTCTTATTTAATTGAATCAATGAGTTTTCTGGGAATTTTAATGAGCTGAGGAATATTTTAACATCCTTGGGAAATATAATGAATGTATCCCATTTGTCTGAACATTAAACTTATTTCACCAAAGATCGAGACTAATCTAGAATATATATATATATAAATTTTAAAAGAATTGCGTATACGTCATTGAAGAAATCTGATAATAGACGGTAAACATTAGCCTTAGACTTTCGCGCGTACCTCCTTTGCATTAAGAGGGCTTGTATTACTAGTACTAAAAGAGACGAATCGCTTACCTACTTCGCAAACATAATAAACAACGACGATTTATAAGAAAACAATTTTGTTAATAGATTTTTTTTTTAATTCAACAAGGTGAGCCCTATCACCTGATGGGAAACGGTTACCGTAGCCTATGTATGCTCACAATACCGAAGTATCACTTGCGCGTTGCCACTCTGTGTTCGGTGAATTATGTAAAAAAATATGTATAACAAAAGTTATGTAAGTCAGAAATACTTAATTTGAACAGTAATTATTTTCCCATCGGTGCTAGGTTATTCACCCCTCTAGTGCCACACATGATTCAATGTGTTCAATAGTACTCTTTGGTGTAGCCTAAACAGCATCGACCTCAGTGAATCTAACTACAAGTAGGTATGTATGTGTTTAGGTACAGTGGCATTGACATTTTGTCAGTTCGCAATTTGACAGTTGCAGAGAAAGGATAAAATCATTGTCTGGATATGTAAGGCAGTCGCAGTGTGTCTAAGTGCCAACTGGGGCCACATACCGTTCTGCTATCGGCTCTAGTTTTATGCGTCATAAATAGAGTTCCAAACGATATTTATGACACATTTAATTTATTTTATTTAGCTTAAAATGACCTGTCAAATGTATAATTATATACCTTGTAGGACGCAGCAACAGAATTAAGCTCCCTTAATTCTGTTGCTGCGTCCTACAAGGTATCCTTACTAATATTATAAATGTGAATGTAAGTTTGTTTGTTACGCTTTCACGTAAAAACTACTTAACCGATCATCACGAAACTTTGTACACATATTCTTAGGTATTAGAAGTAACATAGGATACTTTTTACTGAAAAAAATACTTTTTACGTAAGATAAAAATGCCGTCCACGCCGACGAAGTCGCGGGCACAGCTAGTATAATTATACATTTGACAGGTCATTGTAAGCTAAATAAAATAAATTAAATGTGTCATAAAGATCGTTTGGAACCATATTTAACTCTGTTAAATATTGTCTTGTTATAATGTTTACGTTTATAAAGTAGAACATATTATAATTAAATCTGTATAACACCTTAGTTTTAGATTTTGGCCGACATATCGAAATATGACACAGATACAAAATAAAATAAAACATCAATAAAATTGAGAATGTGGTCCCTGCACAATTAATTTCTGATTAAATGACAAACGATATTCTATCTTAGTTGACCCATGAAACGCTATTTAGGTTAATAGGTAAAGCCTTCTTTGTGAAAGCGATTTTTTAATATACAACAAGATTTTATTATGTAGATACTCTTTTCGTTCGTACTTTCTTTTAACATTTAATTACGAGTTACGTTTCGTTATCTAATAGATAATACGCGATGTTTACGTTTCTTTACACAAAGTTGTAAAATTACCGCAATTATAATATAATGCCACTTTAAAAGCTGGCTAATTTGCTTTATAGTATATTTTGCAAATAATGTTAACGGCGCAAAAACTAAATACACCCCGCTTCGCAAATTGCTCAACAAAAACCCAAAAATGCCAGCGAAAAATGTCGTCCACTCACCTCAATATACACAGACGTCATCTTGATACTCGCAATGTTTATGTTTTGTAAACCAAAACGACCACTATCTAAGCACACATATCACCTACCAAAATGGCAGTAAAACAATGATGTCGCTAGAACGAACCAAACGTAGGCAGATTAAAAAAGTTAAATGTCAAAATTCCCGCCAAACGTGCGTAAAAAAAAATTCACAACACTGGCCGGTTGGTACGCGTGTGTCGCGTTCCGTGTTTAGGATTAACACTGAGCGAGTGCGACGCGACCGCGGCGAGCGGCTGAATGGATGCGGTGACGCTCAGCTGCTATGCTCAATGAAGCATGAGTTCGGAGGTCGCCGATCATCCTGACCCCGCTATTTCTGCACCAAGTTTCTCCAGTACCCTACAAACCTAAAACGTGTATAATATTTTCGTTTGTAACACCCAATACAATACGTTAAGTGGGTATGTACAATAAAATTGACTGCTTGTAAAATGACAATGTTAGTGGGTTGACCGTAAACGAAATGAGGTCTGTAAGTCTGGAGAGATCTGTCTACCCCGTGAGGGACTTGGCGTGATGAAAAGTATGTATGGATTATTGAGTAATATTTTGGGGATTGTCTCGACGCCGCAAGTGGGCGCGAACATGTAACAAACCTAATAGATATTACTACTGAAATTATATGTAGCTATTAACGGTTATTCGGTTATTGACAGTTGTAATTCTTTGATTTTGTGGTTTAAAAAAATCTCGTTGGTACTTTTCGAAATTTCCCTGGGGCATGATCGTGTCCTGCTATTGGAATCATAATTCAAGATATTTAAGTGTCAGATTTATATACGTCATATATTGCCCCTTCCGCACTTTTGATATATAATATATAAAATATCCTCACGCCTTCCCGCAAGGGTCCCCGAAGGGGTAGGCAGAGGTGTATAGGTAATACCCACACACCTACTTTCCGCCAGAGGTATATTAGGTGCCAACGTGACAGATGGTGAGTCCATCGCCATTACTCAAGCACGACTATACATACGCCTTTGAATTTCTTCTCAGACGTATGCAGGTTTCCTCTCGATGTTATGTTGTATCAAATTATAAAACCACAAAATAAAATTATATTTATTACGTGAGCATCATCCTTATAGTACAAAATTGTAATATTTGATTACTGTTATACGAGCTCGAAATGTATTGAAAATGTTCGGAACACAAAATCTGTGATTCTGCAGATTGAACACGACTAAGTAAGTAAAAAGCTTAAAATTTATTTCAAAGCAAAACGTTGGGATATAGCGTTGAGGAGCTATCGACCGCCTCTATCGAAAGGTTTTTGCCAATGACGGACAGACAGGCGAGTTCGTCGACTGGGACCATTGAGATTGTGTCGCGGAACCGGTACCTGGCTGGAGAGACAAAACACAGGCAATTTCGTGCGGTGCCTTGCGGTAGTGACCGATTTAGGTGCACACAATTGATTTGCTAAATTATAGCCCGCGTGATCTAACTCCACGCCTAGCGATGGAGCAACGAACGGGGTTTTCTCCAAAATAAATTGGCTAATATATTAACTAGCACGTCCTTTGTTATTTCTATTGTTTGACTGACATAATATTTTTGTTATATTATCTTAATGTAAATACATATATATCTGTACGCCTTCCTTATGTGTTGACCTTCACCGGAGATATATTTTAGTCACCAACGTCACAGATGACGAGACCATCGCCGTTTCTAAAGCACGACTATACATACGCCTTTGAATTGCTTCTCAGACGTATGCAGGTTTCCTCTCGATGTTTTCCTTCACCGTAAAGCTCGTGGTGTGACTAATCACTGTACTTAAGTTGAGAAAAACTAATTGGTACGGTCGGTATTCGAACTTACGATCTTTGTGGCCCAGGCAACTACTCGAAACACTCAGCCACCACAAAATTTTCTCTAATCTAAACTGCGAATTATGTGTCGTAAAACACTTTCAAATAAAGAACGATTCGGATTTTCTGCCTACCAATCAATAGCACCTAAGGCGACTAGCAACCATGAATTATGTACGGTTACATTGGCGACTAGAAATTGTGGAATCAAAATTAACTTGACACACATTTCTAGACATAAATTGTACAACTAAAGAGCAAGCTTTTAATCGTCTGGTGCTTGAGATAAAAACAGCTGTAATAACTCAGTGTTGCCATGAAGAAGATTCCGTTAGACAAGACAATATATCCACATTATATTGTTCTGCTATGGCTCGTTGCTATATTACACCATGTTACGCGTCGGTAACGTACACTATTGTTTAGTGTGAAGAGAAGTGGCGAAAATATACTCTATCGTATATATACTGTGCATTTAATAACTGTACACAATCTTTTAAGTTTCTAGTCATAATTACGAATACGATATTAAAATGCCTGACGTCTTCAAATATCGCAAAAATGTCCTATAGGTTATGGTAACTTGCCTTCAGGCGGGCTATATGTTTATTTCCTATAAGCTACTTTGAATTAAAAATACGCTGGAAAAATCCCAATAGAGTTGCGATTTTTTTAAATACATGTTTCGAAATATATATCACTTGTAAATTAAACATCTTCAACATTTGGCCTGCAAGAGTTCTGGAAAGGATAGGGAGAGGTATTCCAATGCCATTAAGTTCGTAAGTAAGAAAAAGAAGGTGACGAGACAATTGGCTATTCTTAGGCTTTACATTACCCACCATAGATAAGTAATGTTTAAAAAAAATTTAACTTTATAAACAAACTATGTCGCCCAAGCTAAATTAGTAAGCAGAATGTACGGCATACCAGACAAATCTCAGTGGTTTTTGTGTGCTTTTGTGTATTTATTGTAAAATGTGTTAAATAAAATAAAACAAACATTATGATGATGATTTGAATTGAAATTAAAAGTCTCAAATTTCAAAATATTTAATCGGTGAGACAATACTGCACACGATAAATAAAAGGTCTAATAGAACCTTTATTAGACCATCAATTATAACGTTAATATTGATGGGATAGTTAGTGTTCAGGTTTTTAGAACTTAGACATAAACTCTTATACGGAAACAGTCAATTCGATACGCTATCGATTTATCGTACTCTCACAACAATCCTTTACTTATATCATCTTGGTGGGAACGTGGCATAAACCAGACAGCTTCTTTATGGCCAGAGACTTCAGTACTTGTATAAATTGCCGGAGAAATGCAATGCTTTTCGGAATTTGTGATAGAAATCTCGATGAGTAGATTAGTGGCTACTGCTACAGAGGTAGGTATGGTTTGCGTTATGTACTGTTTTATGGCTTGCTAAATAACGAGGTATATATGCTTAAACATATATGTTTCCTTTGTCTATGATTCACGCCTTCCCACAAGGGTCCCGAAGGGGTTACTATATACGTACGTTATTGAATCTCTTCTCAAACATATGCAGGTTCGTAAAGCTTTATGACGTACACCGTATGTGCACCGTTCGTGGAGTGCACTTAAGTTTAGAAAAACTCATTTGGTACAGTCGGAATTCGATCTTGCAATTCTTATGTTGCAGACAACTACTCGGCCGGCACGGCTCTTGGATATATAACTGATATCTCTCCGACAATCTAGATCACAGCTAAAGAAAAGTGATAGACAAAAAGGTGCGAAAAGATTTTGTCGCCTGCTGTTTTTCTTTAGAATTTAAGTCACGTTTGCCAAATTGGAATGTTATCATTTTAAGATACCATTTTCCAGAATATTAGAACATTTTACAATGTATCAATACTACCTACCGAACTAAAAGTTTTTATCCATATAAGAATAAAAAAAAAATGTGATGAATCCTTATGAAAATGGTCAGGCGATCACTGCTAGCCATGAGCGATTTTACTTTTCTGTCTGTACTGCAATGTCGAAATTAAACGTCTGAATTTCAAATTTCTATACCAAAATTTATTATGAATTTGGGTTACCTTGGGTATGCAAAGCTTTAAAACAATAAATTGATTAAGCGAATGCCAGGTGATCACTGCTCGTCATGAGCGTTTTGAGCCGTACCTTAGCATGTGAATAGTTTCTCTATTGCGCTTACGAATACGCTGCTGATGTAACGAGTATCGACCTCCACTCCCTCAATGTCTTGGTCAGGACAACCATGCGATTAGCCGCGGGCAATGTTAGTTCCGGTCGGCCAATCATTTGTCAAAACTTTGCGTTGCGTTCAGTAATGTGATCTTGCGCATGAGAGTATTGAGTTGAAGGGTACGAATAGATATTAGTTTTTAACTGACTTAATAAATGTTCTGAATTCGAAAAATGTTTCCTTTGTCTATGATCTATATGTACTTTGAGGAACACTGAGAGGGCGTGAAGTCATCGGAATAATAATGATGAAGATAATTTTGAAGTTTCTTGTTCTAGAAGTATTCTAAATTATTCTGGAATTCCAATAACTTTTTAACTTCTTCAGACTTTAATAGTAAATCTGTTACTGAATAGGACAGAATAGTGGGATACCTTAACAATATCATGTAAATACGTATAAAATAGCGATACACGACAACATTTAAATATAAAATATAAATTGTTAAGATATTAATTAAAAGGAAAAAAACACAAATTGACCCAGTCATAAACTAATCAAATAGTACTATGGGAACCACAAACACACTACAATTAGACAGAATTATCAACAAACACAAATGACATCCAAGACTGACTAGACTAGATTAAGATACAAATACTCGTGTTCTCCAAAAACTGCTGTCAGCGTGAATAGAACCAGCGACCTCAACTTTGCAGCCATTTCTGATCTGAGACAAGGCGGTCGGAAAAGCACAAAACATTCCAATTATATATACAAAGCAAAGCAACATCGAAAGACGATAGTAGTTTCTTATCAAGATCTGTGCCATTATATAGCCTGCGCGTGAGAGTCGTTCTTACGATTTTGAAAAAAGAATAACTTATCTATGACAATTCTATAAAAGAAAGGCGGCAACCCAACCTCTTTGTAAACTGGTCGAATACATTGAAGTATTGTATTTCATTAGACGAGGCGAAATCTCCTTCGCAAAAAATGTTTGCCACAGGAGCGGTCAATGTTTAAATTATATGTTGATAAAGATCTTGTATACTTAATATCTGTATAATAATAGCGTAGAAAATAACGACATCGATGATATAATTTTAACATAATTATATTTATTGATCGTAACGTGATAGTTTAGTAATTGGTTATAAATACATATATTCAAAGTTTCTTTTTAAATATTGGAGACATTTAATGTATGGCTTATTAAGTTTTACGACTTGGTGTAAAACAAATTTTGTATACGATTTTAAATAATATTCGGTCGTTAAAATCAAACACGTGGTTGAGCGGTGCTGCGCTCTCCTTTACTATACTCTTGGTTAATGCAACATCGAATATTCCTTCTTTTATACTAAGATGATCATCATCATCATCACTATCACCATCATCATCACCATCAAATCAAATCAAAATATTTTTATTTCACATAGGCCTAGGTGGGCACTTATAAAACGTCGAATAAGGTACACGGTTCGCGTTGGTAATTTCCATGGAGAAGAACCGGCAAGAGACTCCATGGTTACTCTTTTCAATTCATTAGGTATACAATACAAATTTTTTTATGTTACAGCATTAGTACTTAAGTATGGGGGAACATCACCATCACCACCATTACCACCATCTAATCTCCGTCTTCTTCTTCTTTGTCAACTGAGGTCAATATTTTCGTTCTAAGCATGAATTATCGTTCATCTTCGAATGAAGATTCAATTCGATTGACGGAGCCCTGAAGCATAGTAACCATGGATGTCTCGGAATCCTTCCTAACTGTCCTCTTAACCTTGATCGTATCTTGTATAATTTAAAACAAGGGCGATTTGGATTATTATAGGATCAAAATCGTCAATGTATTTTCAATGTGCCTACCATGAACTTAATACCATAATAGCGAGCAATGAAACGATTGACAAATCGTTGTCTTGTGAAAGTCGAATGATGAAAAGCCTCAGGTTTTACAGCACCAATGCGCGGTAATACGTGTTTATTGTAATATTGGTGAACAACGAAGTCCATTAGCACTTCTAAGGGTACACACTGTGGGAATCTCTAGAAAGTTGTCATAAAAACCGGATTAAACCAGAGCCGAATTGCGAGGAGAAACCCCGCATACGAGTAGGTACATGTTCGGAGGCATGCACCTTGTAATGAGAAGATATTCGGACGCTTAAATTACTTGCGAGGATGACTAACATAGCTTTATCGCTGACTAGCTGTGCTCAGCGGTTTCATCCCCGTAAGAATATTTAATCGTTCGCTCTTTGTCCGCTGTAGTTAGAAAAATATATAGATGCCAACTTAACAGATAGCGCTTTGCGCTCGTACAAGAAGGGAATTCTACTTTGTAATATTTATTGCTTAAATTTTTTGAAGATGATGGGCCACCTTATACTACACGATAGCTTCTTTAGAAATATCTTAGAAGGAAAGGTAGAGAGGAAGATCAAAGAAAAAGAGTCTCTCATGACGTATAGGGAGGTCAAAGAGGTTGCACTGGGCAGAAGAAAATGCAAGGGACTGCATCAGAGACGCCGACAATAGCTCAGGTCTTAAATTTATGATGATTACCTATAATCACGTACCTGGACTAATTATTATGCGCACTCACTAACTTAATTTGTCTATAAGTAATAGGATTTAGCCGCTTGTGAGCAAATTAAGTAGGTACCTAATGGGATTAGGAATGTTATTTTGGGTTTAGGTCTAATTGAGTCGAGTCCGTACGTGGGCGACACTATTTGCTCGTTAAAATTATAATGATTAATACATATAATATAACCTTGTCCCTCACGAATACAGAGTATAGCGCCAGCTCTATTTAGACCAACGGATCTCTTGTACTTTATTCGCTTTTTATAATTTTTATTTTATATTACGTGTCAAGG
>JACCPG010011184.1:0-36062 GCA_016069955.1 Drepana arcuata
ACGGTGAAGGAAAACATCGAGAGGAAACCTGCATACGTCTGAGAAGAAATTCAAAGGCGTATGTATAGTCGTGCTTGAATAACGGCGATGGACTCGCCATCTGTCACGTTGGCACCTAATATACCTCTGGCGGAAAGTGGGTGTGTGGGTATTACCTATACACCTCTGCCTACCCGTTCGAGGACCCTTGTGGGAAGGCGTGAGGATATATTATATTTATATATATATTATATATATATATATATATGTATATATATATATATATAATATATATATATATATATATATAATATAATATAAAACGAATACGCATAGTTCTAAACTATGAAACAGCACAATAACAGAACTATGCGTATTAGTTTTGAATTTTAATATTTATCACCTGATTACGTGTTGTGGCCAATCAATATGCTACGAAAGCGGTCTGTAAGTTTAGAAAAAAGCTGGCGTACTACTCTATGTATTTGCGTACACCGTGAGGGAGTCAGCGTGATGGTATGATAATGTTTATATTGTCGTATATTTTGTGTTACAAAAAGAACTTTATTTTTTATAATTTTATTTTGTTATTAGTAAAATAAAATATAAAACAAAAAGTACTTATTCTTACTGGACGTCACAGCCCGAACATAAATTAGTTAGGTATCAACAATATATGTAGGTAAATAGCTCCTAAATAAACCAATGACTTGAGGATACTAAAAGTTGTATCATTTAAAACCTCGTTTCCACTTAGAAATCCAATATACTTATTGCTCTTTGTACATCCGAACTTGATCAACGTCTTAAATTCAATCCCAAAGGGCTATCGAGTTCAAAGAAGCGACTCGATTCGTTTAGAAGTATTTAATTCAAACTTAATTTCAGCGTAAAGATTATACACCACGGCTACGAGGGTTGATTGATCTAATTATTGTACTTTACAACGTGTCTTCTTATAATTACGCTTCATTACTTAAGCATCGTCTTTAACTGGTTAATTACTTAATAGAGGTAAGTAGGTTTTCCATCGCAAAGTTCAAATAATTCAATGGGGTCGAATGAGTTACGAGTTTCAAAAGCGAAGTCTTTAGTTTAGCTTCGAGCATGTCCTGGGTCGATGTTGCTTCCAAGATTCAATTTATGCAGTCGCTGCATCGATGTATCTATGTGCGTATGTAGCGTCTTCATCATATTTTGATTGAAATTAGAAAGTGCTTAAAAGTGACACTATTTGTCATTTACATGCTTTCGAAAACGTTTGCCCAAAATGATTTTATTTGTAAATTTTATGTCATATATTTTTTATTTGGTTGATGTATTAGTTTCAATGATTCGTGGAATTGATTTGGTTGAGACATTCGTAAAATTTAACCAATAAAGGTAAAAGCTTCAGCTCACGTGCGTATGTTACACCCAAATTTTCACGCGCAATATCACACACAAACTCACTCACACATCTTTATCTTAACACTGTTAATTAAAACATTGACATTTGACATGCCCTTAGACAATATTTTTCAGGGTTTAATTGTTTTATCTGCGACACAGTTCTACTGCAGATAATATATTATATTTTGTTAGTTTACTGTAATACTGTTCCTTTAATAAATAAAACAAATTGTTAAGCCAAGAGTAGTGGGAATCTTGGTAAACATAGAGTAGTACAAATCAATAACTCGCAAGGAACTGTCGTAACTCAATAAGCGGACTTGCGGTGTACGCTCGCGGACATGTATTTATAGCTGCCATCTTGGATTTATGTGAATTGATATATTTAGGTGAACTTTAATGCTTATATCGTGTCTACGTGTTATTATTAAGTTGCAGCATACTTGACTCAGCATAAGTGTATCAATTCCATGTCTTCATAAGCCCAGTGAGAATAATTAAAACCAAGTGCTTACTTTTTAATATGAAGAGATAGATAATAAATCTATTACTAACTTAAATAAAAGATAAACAAAAGACGAGAGGACGCTAAAATGCTGGCAGCACAACCCCAATGTAAGGTATATCAATTGTGAAAATACAAAACTAAGACATTAAAATATATTGGTTGAACTGGTACTGCAGATTCTAGCTTCGATCGTTCCAGTGTATGCTTTCTAAGAAACAATAGTAATCATTAACACAGATGGTATGCACAGACAGCAGAGCGACAGTATAGACATCCTATATTTCTTTGTTCGGGGTTAATAAAGCACATATAAAAAAACGATAAAATACATGGAAATTTCTACCATAATAATAAAATATCAAATATTTATACCTCTAGGTACATAATCTTGAGTAAAATAGGTCAAAGGCCTCCCCGACCCGCAGGGGTCGGTCTGATAAAACTTCATGGCAAAACTTTTGTTTTGGAGCACCTTGGGAGATAGCAACCCTGCGTGAAGACAGAGGTTATATGGATTGTATTTAAGGAAAAATATAAGGAAAGCTTTGTATCTACTATCCAATGAGTAAAATAATATACGACGATGAAGGTTTACTTTGAAACCATTGTTTTCATATCAGTAAACGTAAGTGAAATATTGGTTTTTGAATAATATTCCTGCCCTCTAGACTTGATGCAAAAAAATACGAATTACTTGAAATGTTGACTCAAAGTAATATTTTATAAATAAGATATACAAAAAAATTACCCTTAAAACCTTTAAATGTTCTTTGGTATTTGAAACTTCCAACCAATGAGCTATTTTTTACCGTCGAATGCGAATAATACGTTATCGAAACTAGCAAACTTTGTGGTTTAGTGTGGCAAAAATCTTTACTTACAATCATATAACACACATATCATCACACTAAGTCCCTAAAGGGGTAGGCAGAGAGTATAGAGCGCCAGTTCTCTCTAGACTTGCCTACCTCTTTCACTTCGTCCACATATTCAGATAAGCCTATGATAATTTTAAATCTTAGTAACAAACAGTATTTCCCTTTATGCCACTGTAGCGATTGTCATTTCTAAGTATGCTGTATATTATTTTGTCAGTAAAAGAGACAAAAAACATCCTTCTACATTGCAAGCAATCGGTTACTTTGTCCCGTGGCCAGTGGCTCGCGTCCGCGTAAATAGGGGGCATAAATGTGAATGGATGTTAACGTGATTTTTACGACGGTACGGTCAACATATCGTTTTGTTTGCGACCGCACTGATATCTTTATTCCCTCGTTCACCCCGCAATTTGGAAAGGGATTGTTTAGTTCAAGGGCTAATGTGAAAAAAGTAAAGGTTAGAATATCCCAGCGTTATATACTCTGTGAACGGAAACCATGGTAGCTTTGTCAATGTGACGAATGTAAAATAGTCTTAAGAAAACAAACAAATTTGTTTACTCATGGTACTGATTGATTTAAAAAACAACCCAAAAGATCACGATGACAAATTAAACTTCATTTAATTTTTTGAAAAATATATAAAAAGTTATCCAAAAAACACTAATTTACATTTAAAAAATCTTTTATTACGTAGCATCGATATTGTGCTCTTGTAAAAATAAACAAATATATATATACAACCAATCACACGATATCAGGAATCTAACAAATAAGATCATAGTAGATTGACAGCGGTAATTTATTTATGCGATTTATTGTCGTCGATCGAGTAGGGGAGGAAAAAGTCAACATTGACTCGATGTCGAAGTGTTTGCACAGCGGCAAAGCGTGTGTTGTCTCTGGTCGACAATGGTTTTTTTCTCGGCATAGAGTTTTGGTATATTTTTTCACATACCGGAATTCCATTGCTACGTTTAATTTGGTAATCATAAAGTTGTGTCGGTTATGTAGATATAGATATATAATCTGTGTTCCAATGAACATTGAGCTGGCATTATACACGATTCCATGTTTAAAAAACAATGACATAATACATGCTTAAAGTCTATTGCTTTTACTTTTTGACTTTATTGCACGGTTACCTGTCAAATGGACTGACATATTACACTTTGCGTCTGTTAAAGCATTTGAGAGATATAATGATACGGCTTACTGATGACAAATTAGTATCATACATAATATAAACAAACGCTCGTTTTTGTTCCTCGACGTATGAGTGATGCGCCCACTGGGTAGTGTGACTATAATGTAGAGTTGGACTTTTTATCTCCCTTGTGTATTTTTATCATAAACATATAAACATCATTGTAAACATAGGATAGCAAGCAATCTTCAATACATGTTATCGTATATTATCCAGGAATTTCGTAAGACTATGCATTTTTTTGTGGTTAGGTTTGGCTTTGACATGACACATAACTACCCCTTAATTTATGAACAGGTACTATATATATATTTTTTGTACAAACAATTCTAAGAGCATTATCTTATAGAGGCGTTGAAAAAATATTCATTAGCCGGATATATTACTTAAGTTAAGAGTTAATCAAGTTGAAATCATAACTATATAGAGACTACATATTAAAAAAATAATCTCCCATTAAGTTGTTTACAAAATGTGTGTTTTACATAATACATTGTGATATTATTTTGCCAGTTTTTTTTGTATTTCCCAAAGTGTACTCCATAATAACGAGCCTGCGACGAGCCAGGGCCCGAGGCCTATTGTCGTGTCGCATTAACGTGAATCGCATCATAACTCCCGATAATCTACGTTTATTGGCTTCGTTCATTGCTTTATTGCACTCTTCAGATATAACATCCTCTGTTTTTATATGCTGCAAGGTATATGACGGCAATAAGATTCGTTTTTGGATAAGATGATAAACATTAATGATACTGCCAATAAAATAGACATTTTAATTAGATTTTTTTCTTGCCGAAACAGAATTCATTCAATTCGTTTATGAGAATCAAATCAGATATGTTTTCTTATCTAGAGATCATCATCAGATCGCGTGTTCAAATAAGTGAATAACTTATGTATTTCATATCTTTTTTTATACCACATGGGTGGCAAACAAGCATGTGGTATTTTTTTTATTTATTCATTTAATCACGTCGAGTCCATTACGGGATAGGGATAGTCCAAATTAAGGTTCTTGAGGGTCATTTCAGACACATTTCAGACTTCATACACGCTCGCCAGTGTTTAGTACCGTTGTAGTTGCCGTCCTTGGTCTTGCCCTACCTCCCCCTTCCCGTCATTTTCGCGTAGTATTTCATCCTATTTTTCAATCTTTCTTCCCTTATCCAAATGTATGGTGCCTATTTTTATCGATGCAATGTCAGCCTCATATACTCCAGTTGCTTTGCGATTTTCATTACGGATTCGATCGAAAATCTTTACATGACACATTCTTCGAAAGTTCCGCATCTTAAATGCATTAAATTTTTCTCTTGCTTCCTGTGGCATAGTCTCTCTCTCTTCTTGCTTCCAAGCTTATACTTCTAATAAAGCAGCCACCATTACTGCTTTGTGTATAGCTCGTGATTTCATGTCCAAAATTTAAATTCTTATCGCGTTTTATTGTAATAAAATGCAAAAAAAAAACACAAAAAATTGTGTTATTTGGCTACGGACTTCTATAAGGTGGAGGTCCTGCCCCAGTCGGGCAGCTCCCAATTCGAACGGGAAACCCGTTATGCCCTACCTCTCTTCTTCTTTCGATCTTTAAAATATAAACCTAAAGTATTATATGATAATTGCTTACTGACATCACCATAGCTATTATCATCATCACCATTGTCATCATCATCATTATTGACATCACCATAGCCATTATCATCATCACCATTGTCATTATCACCATTGTCATCATCATCATTATTGACATCACCATAGCCATAATCACCATTGTCATTATCACCATTGTCATCATCATCATTATTGACATCACCATAGCTATTATCATCATCACCATTGTCATCATCATCATTATTGACATCACCATAGCCATAATCACCATTGTCATTATCACCATTGTCATCATCATCATTATTGACATCACCATAGCTATTATCATCATCACCATTGTCATCATCATCATTATTGACATCACCATAGCCATTATCACCATCACTATTCTCACCATAGCAATTATCATCATCACCATAACTTTTATCACTGTACTAATGTAGTATGTACCCGTTTTATGGATCTTAGAAATCTGAATGAAATATTTTTTTTGTATAATATATATATTGTATAAGCTGTATATTTTGTAAAATGGCGGTTAAAGATGAAGAAAGGCATGTTACGTTAGTAATGAGTGCGGGCATGGAATGAAAGTGTGGGCAAGAAGAAGCAGAGGAAGACCGCGTTCGGACACTCAATCGATCGGACAAGTGTACAACGCAAGTACGTGAAAGTCAAGATTACTCGAAACATCGAGCATGTAGGAAGAGACTGATGAATGTGGATAAAGCGAAAGAGTTATGTTAGTCTAGAGAGACCTGTTGCTGATTTCTCTCTGCCTACCCCGTTAGGGACTCGGCATGATCAGATGTACGAAATATGTTATAGGTACAATCATGAACATAAGTGTAATAATTAGCCGTAACAAAGGATATAAGAGATAAGCAAGTACATCTCTTGGGTGAATAGTTTCTCTCATAAAATTTGCTATAAAAGGGCGATAACGGCCGATTATAGCCGCTGGAACGGCTCTCTAATAATGAATTGTCTTAAGTATAATGTTTGATCGTGATGCTACCAGCTATAAGGCTTTGTTCGAGGCTAATCGGTAGAAAATCGTTATGGTTATACAAAATTATGGTGAAATCGTGATCTTTAAGGAGTTTCTAATTTCTCAGCGTTCATGCTCTTCTTTACTTGCAGTTTATGATGTAAAGGAATATTTAAAATATAAATGCTTAATGTTTGAGGAACACTGAAAAATGATAAGCTATTTGAACCTGTCCACTGAAGCCGTGATACCAGTAATGTTTCAATTTAACTCATGCTCAAGAATTATCATAATTACCTGTTAGATTTGATTATCGACATAACTGAATGCTTAGTTCCTACGATGTTCTTGTCGTGAGCCTCGTGTTATGACAACGTACTTACGTTCAGAAAAGCTCATCGACCAACGTTTTTAAGCCTCAACCAGCACGGCTTCTACAAAAAATATCATCCGAAATAATTAAACAAAGCTACTTTTTTAAACAGCGATTTATTTAGGCGTCAAATATTTGAAGCGGAACAACATCTGTTGACCCTTTCATTAAAATTTGTTTGATAAAAAGCGAAGGGCTTAATATCAACTTGATGAAATCTTAACGATGTCTATTAATCAATGTAATTTCGACTAGTGTCCCCAAACGGGTACGCGTTACGTCACCCTGCTTTCTCCGGGGGCATACATATTTAGGAGTCCACGTGACGTTTTTTCAGCATGAGTATACATACGAGTTTGAACTGCTTCTTAAGCGTCACACACGTTCCCTCTCTACGTTCTTCACTGTAAAGCTCTTGGTTTGATTAATCAGAGACAGCAAGGCGCGAGCGGCGGTTATATAAAAAACACATAGGAAAAACTTACTTAATAGTCGTGGTGGCTGAATGATTCGAGTAGTTGCCTGCAACAAAAAGACTTCAAGTTCGAAACCCGACTGTACCAATAAGTTTTTCTGGACCGAAGTGCAGTGATTTGTCTTATCTAGCATAATCTACTTAGTGTGACTAATAACTGTACTTATGACTAACAGAAACACTCATTACACAACACTACAGAAAACTCATTGGTACATTCGGGATTCGAACTGTAATCTTACAGACTACTCGAAATACTAAGCCGCCACGGATTGATTATCTTAGTAGTTTATTTATATATAAGCAAGTAGTTTATTTATAGTATCCATACATTTACGAAAGCCTAAAAAGTAATAAAGGAATCAGTTTTTACAAAGGCTCCCCGTTTACCTATTAAGTTGTAATAGTTGTTTACAGCCGGCAATCGCGGTGCGTTCACAATATATTACGAGCTTGTCAGCAATAAAAAAGGGGTAAGGAAAAAATATAAATAAAAACGCTAAAATAAAGGCGCAGGGGAATATATACGACTTCCGCGAGGAAATAATAATGCTGTTTGCAATTCATTTGGCTACCTGGTTACGCGTCTTAGAAAACAACGGGGCTTCAAGAATTCTTTTTTACCCCTTCTTGGCATGATTTTTCACTGGAGGGTCGCGAGGTTTTGTTTAAAACCCTTTACGTCGTGAAATCAAAGCTTAATCACTGTTGACGTGTATGCAGTTGTAGCTGACTTTTTGCCAGAATTATACATACATATTTTTAATCTGATATTTTTTGTGTTTAGCCACACTATGAGCTTTACGGTGAAGGAAACATCGAGAGGAAACCAAGTCGTGCTTGAGTAACGGCGATGGACTCTCCATCTGCCATGTGGCACCTAAAATAAATATGCGGTGGAAAGTGAGTGTCAGGGCCGGATCTAGGGGGGGGCAAGCCGGGGCCTATGCCCCGGGCGGCAAGTTCAGGGGGCGGCCAAATTCACACGTCCAGCCGTTTCAGACATTACCCGGAACAAACAGACAGACAGACAAATAGAGTTTAAAAAAATATATTTTGATATATGTATGTGTAATCGTCATCTATAAATCATCACGCTAAGTCCCTAACGGGGTAGGCAGAGAGTATAGAGCGCCAGTTCTCTCTAGACTTGCATAACTCTTTCGCTTCGCTCACATTCATCAGTCTCTTCATACATGCTCGTCGGTTTCGAGTACTCTTGACGATCCCGTCCTTGAGCGTCTGATCTATTTGATCCAGGTAGTTGGAACGTGGTCTTCCTCTGCCTCTTCTTGCACACACTTTTGCTTGTATATCTGTTTCGTCAATCTTTCTTCACTCATCCATTCTATATGTCCAAACCAACGTAACATGCTTTTCTTCATCTTTACAATCACACCCTTATTCACTCCAGTTGATTTGCGGATCTCTTAATTGCGGATTCGATCTAAAATCGTGACTCCGCACATTTTTCGAAGAGACTGCAACTGCTGCCAGGATTTGCCGCCATACAATAAAGTAGGCATCAATATCGCATTGTGGAACTCGGGCATTCTTGCTGAGACTGTTGCTGCCCATCAACGCCGACATGGCCCCATTCACCTTATTACCGGCAGTTATCCTTCTTTCAATATCTTTTTCATACTTTTCATCTCATGTGAACATGCTTCCTAGATATACAAATTCACTCGGTCACTTGTTCATCTCTTTCGAATGCCAGAGCCTTAGTCTTGCCAGCGTTTAGGCGCAGGCAGCCCCTTCTTTCTTCCACATTCATCTTTCATTATAGTAACTAGTGACTGCAGTTCGCCCTCTGATGACTCCAGTAAAACCGCGTCATCGGCAAGTTTCCCATTTTCTCTCCACTCCACTTACTCCATATCCAGGCAACACGTCCCAGAGTTCCTTTCGTACGACTATCAAATGCCTTCTCTAAGTCGACGAAAGTGCAGAAAAACTTTTGGTTATTATCCAAAAACTTTTCCGCGATTCGAGAAGGTTTGATCCATATATCCTCTTCTTGGTCTAAGTCCACCTTGGGATTCCCAGAGAAACCTATCGGATCGCTCTTGCATTCTGATCGTCAGGATCTTCGTGTACACTTTGTAGCTAAGCTGACCAAGCTGATAGCTCTATAGTTTGAGCAGTCTAATCGTGATCCCTTTCCTTTATAGAAAGGCACGATGACTGCTCGCCTCCAGTCGCTCAGAACATCACCGATTTCCCAGCACAGGTTATGGCATGGCACAGGCATGTAGATGACGTCCCAGACCACTGGTCCTCCGTACTTGATCATCTCAGCTGTCATCTCATCCTTTCACGCTGCTTTTCCACATTTCAGACTTCTTATCGCTCTTACAATCTCTCCCATACTTATTTTATCCGCTAAAGGATCCTCGCCAGATTCTGTTGGAGGCAGATCTATGAGTAGATCAGCCGCATCATCATCATACATATCTTTGTAAAATTCACTCCATCGCCTGAGGACGTCTGTTTTGTCTGTCAGTATGTCATTGTCCTTAGAAAGAATCACATTCATCCTGCTACTAGCTGTGACACAACTTCTGGACTTCTTAACTTCCCTCCTAAAAAGTTTTGCATTGTCCTTGAAATTGTGACAATTATTAAATTGTGTGCCAGTTTTTCGTCTACATTCATTTGAAACCTTTCACGCTCCTGTATTATTTCTATCGTGCTAATTTTTTGTAAGCGATATTTTTCTTTCATACTTTCACTTGAGCTGGACATAGCTAAAATGTCTTGCCTTGCATCCTTCTTCTTTTTAACTTCTTCTTTACTTCATCATCCCACCAACCATCGCAATTTTTGGTTGTCCGCTCTTTCGAAATGCCACAAACCTCTTTCGCGGCGCATAACATGCTGGACTTAAGGAACTGCCAGCAAACATCGACACTCTCAAACACATCTGTCGGTGGACAGGCTAGTTGTTTAAATACCCATTCTTGATGCGGTCTGCGACTGCAGAATGCATTTAGTAAAACGCGGTTTATCAAATATTATAAACAGACACTGTTAACACACACTAAAAGTAAAAAAAAATTTAGTGGGCGGGGGCGGCATTTTTTTGTTTTTGCCCCACCTAAAAAAAATTGAAGATCCGTGGCTGGTGAGTGTATGGGTACTACCTATACACCTCTGCCTAGCCTTTCGGGGATCCTTGTGAGAAGACGTGAATATATATATTAAATTGCATATTTATGCTATTATTTACAAACTTTATCTCACCAATATTTAATGTTAAACCTCAAAAGAATAAACTAATCAAGAAAAAATCACTTACGCCATTGTAACAACTGCCTGCAGACTCGCGAACTGGCGTGTCGTACAAGAAAAATCAAATCGAAACAAGAACGGGTTTGCTTACATTTAAAAACGTAATTGTAACCGACTCCCCTTTTTCATTTGCCTCGTTCTATTCCCAAACGACACCAGTCACGTCTGAGGTTGCTAGTATAAAATATTCATCGGCCTCAAAGGAATCTTAAATTTACTCGTTATTATTTTGTTTGAATTTTAAATGTTTGTGAATTTGATAAAAGCTTTTCTTAAGAGGATTGAACTTTTCAGTTTCTCTCACAACATACTTATATCCTCAAGCTCTCCTACAAGGGTCCCCGAAGGGGTAGGCAGAGGTGTATAGTAGTACCTACACACCCATATTTCGCCGGAGATATGGCGGGTCCATTGCCTTCACGCAAGCACGACTATACACATGCCTTTGAATTTAATCTCAAACGTATGTAGTTTCCCTCTCGATGTTTTCCCTCATCGAAAAGCTCGGCGGTGACTGATCACTTTAGCTTAAGCTCAGAAAAGCTCGTTGGTACAGTCGCGATTCGATCTGGCAATCTTTCTATAGCAGGCAACTACTCGAACCACTCGGCCACCACTGCCCTTCATACTTAATATGAGAGTATACCTCACACATATTATGCTTAAAATATAAGAAGATCCTTAAAATTTAAGAAATATAATTATAACATATATTATAATATAACATCTATTATAAATTATATTTCTTGTGTCCGTGATTCATGTACGTGAACGTACAAGATCAAGATACTTATTTAATAAAAAACTATAATAAACTCAAACACTAATTAATAAAGTGAAAATTCCCAAAGCACTAACTCAAATCGTTTAGAAAAGTTTCAATAACCGAAAGATGTGATCGAAAGCACCCGATACTCAAGTTAGTCTCAAGTGAAATCAAGAGTCACTTAAAATGCTTAATTTTGAAGAGCAATCTAGTTAGGGGCACAAAAAGAGATATTGAGAGGGATACTCGTTGCTAGGAAGCATTTAATGATTGAATATTTGATTATTCTTTCTCAAGTAGGTTATATTAAAATTAAAATTGTTCAGTTCCTAAAATAAAAGTAGCCTTAGTTACTCTTTTTTACATCAACTATATGCCAGTGAAAGTCTGGTCATAATCGGTTGAGTCGTTTAAGAGATTAGCCGGAACAAACAGACAGAAAGACAGACAAAAATTAAAAAGAAAATTTGGTAAATATACCGTGTGAACATATCCATATGTATTTATTTTTATATTACAAACAGACACTCCAATTTTATTTATATGTATAGATGATAACACTGAAATTTTTATAGTCTGTAGTATCCATAATTTCCACTTACTACTGTGAATATAAATAATGAACCTATCTAGATGGTCATATATCTTTTTCTAACATACATTATTATCATATTTAGTCTCTCATAAAGAAGGCAGAGAAAGTGATCGCCAATTTGTTTCCAGGCGTGATCTTCCTCTCCTTGAAGATACTTCCGCATTTTGTATCTTTCCACTAAATACCAATACAAATATAATTTACACATCATAGCATCTCAAACACTAAGTATCAAATGAATGAAAAAATAAATGGACGATTGCAAAAATGAACATCAACCAAGAGTGACCCTTTTTTAAACCATCAAACGCGCCGACAACGGGGTCGGACCGTTCGCATTCCTTTCCGTCCCGAATCGTCCCTGTCTCGTCTGCAAACGTTCTTTTTTTAAATCTCAGTAACAAGCCAATATAGCTCCCGCATTTTTCCTTGACGACCCCTACCCAAAAAAGCTTATTCCGATTACATCCAAATTTACTTAACACCTACGCGTTAAACCGGTTAATAAGGATTTTTAATGTAATTTTGTTTAACCCTCTAATGTGCAGGCCGTTTCCATTAAGTAATTATACCGGTTTATTATGCCTCGTAAAAGACTTCTTCATTATAAACAAAAAAACCTTCGTTACATTTCCTTTAATTGTGTAAATCATGTTTTAGTTCGTTAGTTGAACAAACATACGCTCAGGTAAATACGAATGGAACTTCGCGAGTTGTTCAAGTACTCTTTTAATTAATTAAGTATATGGAGTGCGCTAAAGGCACACATCTGCACTGTACTGATTAGGTACCTAAAGGGGGACAGAAAGTTTGCGAGCAAAATAATTGCTAAAATTGGGCATTAGTTGATTGCGCAAAGTGAGCTATGCATGGGTTTCGCTTGCGAAAACAGAAGTGGTCGTGATATGAAATATAAGATGTTCCTTTCTGCAGTGAATTTTTACTTACTTGGCCAACTTTTTAAAGTTTGTGCTGCGTCATATCAGATCCTAGCCGTCCTATTCAGATATTTCTTTTAAACAATAACGTGTTTTATAAACTGTAAACCTTAAAATAATGTAGTTAAAATACATAAAATATACAGGATTAATTCATTAATAAAATTACGTTAAGCTATTAGTCAAGTTAGTGAAAGGTAGGAAAATATACAAGAAAACTGTACAAACATACTTCTCGAAAGCCTAGGAGTACAAGTCAATCGCTCTTGCACGGGGTTTCCATGTAGAAATAATAATAATAATAATAATATATCCTTTATTGTACAAACACACACATTTACAAAAACAAACAGAAATGACAAAGAAAAACATATAGTAGGCACAATAGGCGGCCTTATCGCAAAAGCGATTATAATAATAATAATAGGATGTGTTTATTTCATTCAATTTTAATTTTCAGGTAAGGACGTCTCTTCCTCAGCTTACAACTGGTGTGACATTCAAAATTTTTGCGGCTTGGAATCTGTTAGTGAGTGATCATGATATATATAGATATTTAGTGCTTGACTGAGTCAGGAAGGAAATAAAAGGCAAAAGCCAGCTCTATATAGAATATATCTTTATTATGAAGATGGAGTTCAGCCAATTTATGTTAATCTTGAGATCATTACAACGTATGACTCAACCATGTATGAATGTTAAAAGAAATCTGGTACATTCGAGTTCATCTGGAAAATCAATTTGTGCAAATTAAAAAAATTACCTTCCCATCATAATTTAAAAATAAATTTCGTTTGCCCATAATGACTTCATAAACAATGTAGGCAGAGGTGTGTAACTAATATCTAAAAGTTCTCAGCCATATATCAAGTTCTGTTATTGACACATTAGTCCTTCCTTTTAGGTGCCAACGAATATGCATACGTTTTCGAATCACTTTTCAAACGTATGCATGTTTCCTCTCGATATTTTCCTACACCGTAAAACTCGCGGTGTGGGTAATCACTGTAATTATATAATATAATGATATATCCTCACGCCTTCCCACAAGGGTCCCCGAAGGGGTAGGCAGAGGTGTATAGGTAATACCCACACACCCACTTTCCGCCAGAGGTATATTAGGTGCCAACGTGACAGATGGCGAGTCCATCGCCGTTACTCAAGCACGACTATACATACGCCTTTTGAATTTTTTCTCAGACGTATGCAGGTTTCCTCTCGATGTTTTCCTTCACCGTAAAGCTCGTGGTGTGACTAATCACTGTACTTAAGTTTAGAAAAACTCATTGGTACGGTCGGGATTCGAACTTGCGACCTTTGCGTCGCAGGCTACTGCTCGAACTACTCGGCCACCACGGCTACTGTAATTAAGTTCAGAAAAACTCATTGGTTCAGTCGGGATTCGAACTTCTACAATCCTTATGTTACAGGCAACTACTCGAAACACTCGGCCACCACGGTTCAATATATTAGTAACTGTATCTTAAAGTTAAAAGCCTACACCAAATCAGTTATCATGAAGATACGGTAAGGTAAATGAATTATTGAGTCCGGAGACTTAAGATTGTGGGCCTTATTACAAATTCACTTTGGTTTGCTCTGGTGTCCTTAGGTAATCCGGCCATTAGTGAAATGTATCCCTTGGAAGGAATTCACTAATTACATTTCGATAGTAAACACCTGTCATTGGTTCGCAATCGGTCAAAGTAATTAGGTTCCGCGGTTAGTTGGCCGATAACGGACAGTTGTTTAGTTCAGTAACGACAAGCAATGTACTTATCAGTGGGCTGGTTACATTTGATAATGTTTTCTGTATACAACAATTTAGGATTCTTTTTCTATATAATTTGATTGATATGATTTTATTTACATGTCACATAAAGAACAGAGCACTAATCAACCAACCATTTACAGTTTAATCTAATAACTTAATATAAAAAAATAATTGTCCCAATATACCAAGTCTGAACAGTAAATATATATTCCTGATCATCATAATATATAAGAGCCGTGGTGGCCGAGTGGTTCGAGCAGTTGCCTGCGACGCAAAGGTCGCAAGTTCGAATCCCGACTGTACCAATGAGTTTTTCTAAACTTAAGTACAGTGATTAGTCACACTACGAGCTTTACGGTGAAGGATAACATCGAGAGGAAACCTGCATACGTCTGAGAAGAAAATTCAAAGGCGTATGTATAGTCGTGCTTGAGTAACGGCGATGGACTCGCCATCTGTCACGTTGGCACCTAATATACCTCCTCTGGCGGAAAGTGGGTGTGTGGGTATTACCTATACACCTCTGCCTACCCCTTCGGGGACCCTTGTGGGAAGGCGTGAGGATATATTATTATCATAATATATATAAATGTTTTAATTAAATATTCCTTTTGGATTTTTTCACCTATGTGTTCGTTCGCGTTTCTCATGTTCACTGTCGGTAGGAAATATTAACAAACTGACCAAAAAAGTAAAAAGTTTTTGTTACTACCTTATTTCTGGACAGATAATGAGATATCCTGTTTATCGAATCAGACTTATAGGCTATATTTCCTCGTCCTACTACCCAAAGGAATCTTACATAATCAAATCAAATCAAATCAAAATCTTTTTATTTCACATAGGCACAGGTGGGCACTTATAAAACGTCGAAAAAGAAGAAGCAGAAGAAGCACTACAATACAATACAATAACGCGAGAGACTGCAGAACACAGCTAGTATTGTAAATAAAATGAATTAACAACGTCACGAATGCATATTTGCGATTTAGAACTTCTCATTAATATATTTTCACTCCATTCCACCCGTAATCTCAAAAGCTCACAGTAAAATAGGCATGTACTCACTTGACTACTCTGGGCCACATGTGTCAGGCTCATCGGTGATCCACGGACCTCGAGGCAATAAATTTCAAATATAAATTATTCAGATTCATCATCAGATGCCCAGATTAATTATGACTATTCAGCGCAGAAGGCGCAACAATACGTCACCAGTAAATATGGCAACACTTATTCGACGATTTATATAGGGGAGAGTGGGGTAACGGGGACACTTGGCAATAAATCTGCGCGAAGTGATTTGGTACAAAGCACTCGGGCCGCAGTGTAAGCTGCCTCGGCCAGGACATCCATTGTGGGCCGAACACCCGCGGAATCCGATAATGCCTCAGAGATTGTCCCGACTTTCCTCTAACACCTCTCTGCACCACCCCTCATACGGCTTTGTTTGTGTTCAATTGATAATGTATTGGCCTAAGATGATATAAGGCAAAGATTTGCTGAATAAACAAATGACTGCTCGAGGCAATATTGCTTAGGAACTCTTTTGCCACGGGTCCTATATTAAGGAGATCCCGATAGGTGTTAAAATATAAGTTTTGGTTATTCCCATGCCCACTGATAATTAACAAAGTTGATTTATAAGTCAATTTATATTTTTATTAACGTTAGGATCGGCACGCAACAGCTAGCTTTGCTGTTGCAAGCCTCCATAGGCGGCGGTAACCACTTACTATCAGACCGGTAATTTTTATCTTGTTTTTTATAGTTTGCTTATCACCTAGTAGTAAATAAAAAAATATGGTAGTGTACCAAGAATATTTCTAAATCAATGTTTGCATTAGAAGAACATTATCTATACTAATATTATAAAGAGGAAAGATTTATATGTAAGTATGTTTGTAACGAATTAGCTCAATAAGAACTGAACCGATTTTGAAAATTCTTTCAACATTTGAACACTATCACTGATTAATATAAGTTATTTTAATTGCTAGAAAAAAAAACATTTTATGCCAAAATATTTAAGGAATAAATTTCCACCCGTGCGAAGACGGGACGGGCCGCTAGTAATATATATTATTATAAAAATATATCCTCACGTCTTCCCCGAAGGGGTAGGCAGAGGTGTATAGGTATTACCCACACACCCGTTTTACACCAAAGATATAAAAAAAAACAAAGAGAAAATTTGAAATTACGTAATGTATGGTCCCATACATACGAGTAAAATTACATGATTTTAATATGGCACTAGAACGCACCGCGTGTGGCCGCGCTCCCTTAAACTTGATCTATAAATCAACAAGCAAAACTATTTCGTAATTAGATCGTATTTAGGATGGGGCACGACACCTTCCTTACTCCTTAGAACCTCCCAAAGGGTCCGAAGGTAAGCCATTGCCTTTGAAGCACCTCTTTAACGGCTAATATCCTTGGTAAATGGATCTCAAATATTTTGCGTCTATAACCATTATGGCTGAACGATGTTATCATGTTTATTGCTTTCAGTACAGAAGGGTTCTTCATTTAAGATATTGAGTTATTGTTATAACGTAAACCTGAGTTATTTTGTGTAGTTACAAATTCATTTCTATAAGAAAATTCATGCTAAAGTATTCTAATATTCTTCAAATGTTACTTCTTGAAACTTTTTATTTTTTTATTTATTTATTTAAGATATGCCAACAGTACACATATTAAAACTTTACAGAGTATGTGCAAGGAATACAATTTCTGATATGCGCCTGACAGGCACATTTAGCATTTTATACAAAGATGGTTTAACTTATAATAAAATTACAATAGAAAATATATATAAAATAAAGTAGAAACAATGATTATGAAGTGTTGTTATTGAATTCACAAAGTTTTTTTTTTAAGTTGCGGTATGAGTCATGAAAGATATCAAGGTTGTTGATGAGATCATTGAGTTCATTATATGTACGACACATGCGCGGTATAGGAGAGTGTAAGCCAAGATTGGTCCTGGCACGCTTGACTGAAAAGATCCTGGATATTCTCTGTCTAGGGTAATTGTGTGGTATACATAATTCAATTTCCTTTAACAAATCAGAGCACTCGAATAGCCCACGAACCATTTTGAAAATAAATAATACGTCGCGATTTTTCCTACGATATTGCAAAGTACTCATTTTGAAGTATTCGCGCCTTTGGTCATATGTACTTCTATGTGTAATGCCACTAGAGACAAAAGCCAAAGATCTAGTAAAAGCCCGTTGTATATTTTCGATACGTTGCGAGTGTACCGCATAATAAGGGTTCCATGCCACGCTTGCATATTCAAGGTGACTTCGTACCAATGTATTGTAAAGGATGATCTTAGTATGAGAAGATCGAAATTCCTTAGTGTTTCGTCTAATGAAGCCTAGCATTTTGGCGGATTTAGTGACAATTTAATTGATGTGTGACTTAAAATTTAATCGTTTATCAACAATAACTCCGAGATCACGAACTTCGTCGACTTCTAGCAAGGTTCACCCATCCAAATTGTAGGATGTAATAATGTCTTTTTTACGCGTATACTTGATGTAGAAACATTTTTGTACATTAAGATACATTTGATTAATATCACACCATTGTTTCAAATTATTAATATCAGTCTGAATTAAATTCGTATCTGAGGCTGTCTCCACCGTTCTATAGATCTTTAAGTCATCAGCAAAAAGTTTATAGCTACTATGCTTGATATGCATCGTGACATCATTAATGAAAATGGAAAAAAGTATTGGACCGACGTGAGAGCCCTGAGGTACTCCTGATTTAGCGATGTAGACTACTTACTCATACTACTTTATAGAGGCAACATTTTATTGGTGTATTTCGTTATTATAATAATTATGTAAAAGAGTATGTCCTATGGTTTTGTTCATCTGTTAGTATTTATATATTATGCTAGAGATGTACCTAATTAATGAGCCGTGGTGGCCGAGTGGTTCGAGTCACATGAGCACACAAGGATTTTAAGTTCAAATTCCGACTGCACTGATAAGTTTTTCTGAACTTAAGTACAGTGATTAGTCACAACACGAACTTTAACAATTAAGAAACTATACTATATACTACATACATATTATAAATAACTTATTATGTCTGAATTAAAATAAGAGATTTTCATTATTACAATACACAATACGTACTTAAGAATGCTGTTATACTCACAACAAAACGACCCACTTGAAAAAATTATAAAGTATCAAAAATAGAAATCCTCTTAAACAATACGCCATTCTTTCATACTGTAAAAGCTTTTGATGTTTGTATACTTAGTTTTAATATGTTGATCCTATTACGACGTCCAGGTAAC
The DNA here is from genome assembly GCA_016069955.1 of Drepana arcuata. NCBI lineage: Eukaryota > Metazoa > Arthropoda > Insecta > Lepidoptera > Drepanidae > Drepana > Drepana arcuata. Next base: position 19,115 of record JACCPG010011184.1, read on the forward strand.
GTTCACAATGGAGTCGCCGGAACGGGACGCTAACAAGATTATAACTTATTTTGTAAATTAATAAAAAGTACCTGTGTGCTCCATTCTCCCCAACATTAATTCAACTGCGAGTGATATCGTTAATTTGGGAAGCAATTTTTAAATACGTGGAATTGTTTTTAATGACTTATTTCGTAATAAGCATAGATGAAAAATAAGGGCGAGTTAGTCGGTAGAATTATAATAATTGTAAAAACTTAGTTATGATTATAATTTATTTAATTACCGATATTGAGTCCAATCAATTTTTTCCCATATTTTTATGCTTTAACTATCTGTGCCCCGCAGTTTCACCAGCGTAAAAATAGATTTCGAGTTTCCCTGGCAGTTCAGAAAACACGATACTACTTTAACTGTGATATCTTTGGTGATGCAAGCTTCCATAGGCAGCAAGCAGTAAGCGCTTACCTAGGCCGCATGCTTAGACCACCTTAGTGGTAAGACTTACTAAAGCTTTCTTGATATTTGTGTGTATATAAGGTATTAACGGTAATTTTTTTATACCACATTTGGGTAGCAAACAAGCATGCGGTCCGCCTGATAGTAAGCGAATAGCCTGATGAATACAAGTCTAGAGAGAACTGACGCTCTAATCTGGATCCCAACCCCGTTAGGGACTCGGCGTGATGATATATATGTATGAATAGCCTCGAGTTACACAAAACGTAACATCACCACAGTATACATAAGCTTATATTTATACTGTGATAGTATGTAGGTACTACAACAATAAATAAACTCAACAAATAAGGCACAGAATGTACTCTTGTATAAGTTACACGACCGTCGACAGTGTGACATAATCCTGTGTTAATGAAACAATAAAATAGTATTTCGTGTGATGTGCACGCAACACTCACGTATGAGTCCAATATCTCCCTCGGCGAGACGCGCTGTCTCTCATTAACTTAATACGTTACGGCTTGTACTTCGCCAATATGTGTGATATGAAATACTTGTGAACTATATGTATATAGGCTGTGACTTTTGACTACTGACAAAAATGGGTCTCAATATTCACTTGCATATATTTTTTTATTTAGAAGTTTTGCCTTACAATTTAAACTCAGTTAAATTTGACTGTTCCGCTTTTCTTCGGGTAGTAGCATAATGATATTATATAGCTCAGAACTCCCTTAAATAAACGGGCTATCTAATGCAGAAATATATTATAATTCGAATTCCGATAACAATTATAAAAACTGCCTCTTCACAATACTTCTATGAATAGTCTCCCTACGGATATTTTACCAGTCCTCAAATACGAATGGATATTTTTAATTATTGCAAATTAAAAGTCATAAGTTTATTTATGCGTGGGAAACGGTAAACCGAAAATGTACTCGCCATCTGTCACATTGGCCCCTAAAAATATATCTCCAGTATGAAGTGGGTGTGCGCGAACCGACACAACTCTTGTCTACCACTCCGGGGACCCTTGTGGAAAGGTGTAAAGATATATGAACAATTATTGTACATATTTTTAAACCGTCCTGTATACTATTCAGCTCGTAACTCATCACCAACAATACACCAACACATCTTAGTGTGACCAATTTATAAACGAGTTGCCAAAACTCGTCGATATTTCCTATCGTACTTGGAATTGTATTTAGTAAATGTAAGTAATTTACAAATTGCTGAAGTATATAAATAAATACTTGGGACACTTCCACACAAATTGACATAGTCCCAAATTAAGCAAAGCTTGTGATATGGTAACTAGACAACGATATATTTTACTTATATAGATAGATATATACATAAATAATATATCCTCACGCCTTCCCATAAGGGTCTCCGAAGGGGTAGGCAGAGGTGAATAGGTAATACCCACACACCCACTTTCCGCCAGAGGTATATTAGGTGCCAACGTGACAGATGGCGAGTCCATCGCCGTTACTCCAGCACGACTATACATACGCCTTTGAATTTCTTCTCAGACGTCTGCAGGTTTCCTCTCGATGTTTTCCTTCACGAATCTGATGTGAATATCTCTATATTTTTCTACAAGAATACTATTTGAAAAAATAATACACAATGAAATAAATTCGGTTTCAATTCTATTAAATAGAAATAATCTCCAATGAATTACAAAATAATTTGCATAATTTTTAAATTGGAACCAATATTACCTATGTACAACATAATATTAAAATTCAGAGTTATTTGAATACACTTAGAAAATTTATGGTTCCCTTTTAACGTTAAACTTTCACAGTGTGAGTACGAGTGCAGCTTCATACGTCAAAACACTCTGTAACTTTCCCTTTAGCAAATCGCCGCATGTATAACGTTATTAGGCCCTCATCACAGTCTTGGAGGTAATGAGCGTAATGAGCGAGGCATCGAGGCAACGGCCCCCAGTCACGGGATTACTCCTGTTACTGTTGCTTTCGATAAGCCTCGTTTTGTATATTAGTTCATCTTGTGTGACAGACTGCATTAGGAGCTGACGCGTGCTACTTACTAATAAGCCATGCGGAAACTAAATATCGTAGATGTTTTGTTGTTGGCTAATAAATCTTGTCTTTGAAGGACTTTGGGTGCATCAAGTCAATACATATGCTACTCTTGCGTTTAATTCATTTAATATTTTTGCATTGGAGGAGTTCCATAGCCTGTTAGTTTTAAATGTTTTAATTCTTAACACATTACAATTATTAAATATGTGCCCCGCGTAAAAATCGATTACATTAATTAAAATAAATTGCGTAGTTAAAATGTTTCTTTAATTGTACAGATTGCGAGAGGAAGTTTCTTTTATACAATGTAGAATGACTTAGACCTGATCTCTATTTGTATTATAGCCACATTCTTGTGTAGTATTTTTTAACTAGCATCGCTCGGAAACTGATGGCCTAATTACGTGTTAAATGAACGGAATCTACAAATGTATATGCCAGTAGGCCTTACTTCACGTAAAAGCACATTCAAAGAAGTAGTGGAATTTCAGTCTCTTTCTAAGTTGTGATTTCTTAATACAATCCCAGATTTTTTAATTGAGGTGTAATTATTAAAAATTTTCGCACGTTATATTTTTTTGTTAAAGTAAAACATTTACGTTTTACTAGCACCGTTCTTAAAAGAGTAGGTAGGTACATAGCAAAACACATTAGGGTTGCCGGCAGAAGTTACTCGCCGCGAATGGCCCTTAATGACCGAGGCTGGACACAATAACATACGGGTGCCTCGAGACTGCCTCAAATACGCGACTGATTTCATGGCCCGTCCCAAGAGACTAAAAACTAACACTCTTACCAGACGATGTTATAAGAAATGATGAGATTATTTATAAAATTTATAGACGCTTGTCCATCCATAGCACGTACATACGTGCGTAAGTGGTCCAAATTCCGTGACATTAAAAATACAAACATTGGTGATGTTTGAGGTGATGGTGAGCGAATGCAATTGAAACGTCGGAACATATTTATTAAGCCATACTGATGAATAATGAAACTTTCCTTAATAGGCTTACAAGGTAACTAATCAGGGATTGGATGCCCCTGACAGTAATCATTATATGTAATAAAGGATATCCAAAGCGGGGCCAGGTAACCGGCCAGCACTAATTAACCAGGTGGAGCACTCCTGCTGACTAACGTATATCCGAATCAACCCTTCGGTATTATGATTACGCCAAATCGGCAAGATAACGCTGCGTATTTACTTTGATTCTCGTCGTTAAAAGTTTGGGGGGCTGACGAGGGCCGTCGTTAGGCCTCTAATGGCCACCATTTGTCTTGTCCGGTCGTAGTTGTGCCCCGCTAATGAAATTATTGCCGCAACTATACTAAAGGTTATAAATACACCCAAAAGGCCGGACGCCACCTTGTTTCGCTCTAATGGACCGGTCAAACTGTAAACTGTGTTATCAATGAAATTACAATTAGTTAAAGGGATAAAAATTGCCAAGGGTCGGATGTTGCATTTGCCGCTTTTGTTTGTCGTGGGAAGTAGAAATTGTTAGTTTACTGAAATTAATTCGGGGCGTGCGGTCATGGCTAAATTTTCATTATGTTGTTTTGTAGTTAGATTAAGATTGGTTCCTTAATCGCTGAATTATGGTAGCGCAAGCTCAACAGATTTTGCAGAGAAAGCATGAAATCAAATTTGATTCAGTCACTGCCTACGTGTAGATCCAATCGATCGAACACTCAATAATAGAAGTAAAAAAATGCAGCAGTGCGAGCATCTCTAAAAATTTTTTTGATTGTGGATAAATTTAAAGAGGTCTGTCAGGAACATAAGTAAGGACATAGGTTGACAAAACTACTATTCCATATAGCTATATTTTTATTAAGCTGCGGGTAACATCGCGTGGCACTGCCAGTAGACAAGTAACTGTAAACTTAAACTTAAAAATCTCACGTACTCGTGCCACCGCCCAGTCTCAGTGACCACCAAATGACACTTGCCGATGAGTTTTCAAGTATAAACTTGGACGATATGAACACAATAAAACGTTGCCAGTGATTCGAGGAATGTGTCGGGCAAGAATGCCAGATGCCTCGGACAATCAAAACTTTCCCCGAGGAATTTTCTGCTTAGCGTCAGCTGGATTGGTAAGGACAGCTTGGACTTAATATGCTTAGAATATTTTGTGTTTTTGACGTTACAAGTAGTAACTGTTATGCCAACTCAACTCAATATACGAGTATACACTTATATATCTAATACCAAAGGGGTATTTTCTTAAAGCGTACTTGCTTCTTCATACAGTTGATGATCTCTTTTAATTATTTCGTGTTAGAAACTTACCGACAGGCTTGCCATTTTTTATTGAGATAAAAACATAGTAAATGTCAAAACGCCACTTGAATGTAGTTTTGAATTAAATGCTAAAAAAGAACACTGAGTTACATTATTACAACAAACAAATGAACAAAGCCAGATATTTATTAAGAGTAAAGTAGCCACATCAAAAAACCATTGCACACAAAGTACCGCACACCACAGAAAGGGATCCGCAATCGACTGGTTTATTGTTCCCTTTCATTTCAGTGAAAAATACTCAGCTAAAATACCGTAATCTTCCGACATCAAACGGTGATTCCAAACGTTGATATTACACGCATCATTTGAACAGTTTCAAAGACATTCCGCGCAGGGAAAAAATTAAAATAACAAAGCTTTTGCAATGGAACCTCGGTGATTTGCAGCAAAGCTAGCCCATATATGGCGACTTACGTTGAAATTAAAAATTCTTACAAAATTACATAGGTACATACCTGCCAGATTTTTATGACGATATTAAATTTGTTAATTCTATGTAGTCTTCAATTCTTTCCGCTGCGTAGGTTGGTAAGTAAGAACAATTTACATATATTTCGTAACTTGTGTAGTAAACCAGGCCTCGTTTGATGGAATTGAATTTGTGTGGAATTGTCCCAGGTATTTATTATTTAATTGTGATATATTAGATTTTTGTTTTATACCAAAAAATATTCCTTGTTAAGCTAAAGAAGGACTGGGTATTTTATTTCCAATTACTTAGTCTTTATAACGTGTGAGGATATGAACAATTAGTTAAGTCGTGTTTTTAGAACTTGGCATTACATTTCCCGGACTACTGGAAACCGACAGTCAAAGCACACCAAGTGTGAGCGCGCCTCGACACATGATGGATCTGCTTCCCTTTGTGTCCATTTCCGAGCGGTTACCTCCCAATACTACCTACTCGCAGATTTTAAACGCATTCCACCATTTCGTGGGCCATTAGTCGAGGTGAAAGAGCTCGTCATTATGATTGATCGTCCACAATGTGGTTGCTTGACTTGTTGAATGAGTACTTTACGTGTGCGCCTTATTTGTTCAAAAATCTGTAATAAACCTTTATTGGCGTTAAGGGTTTTTCAGTGATGCGTGTACCAAAGCTTTAGATATTCGACTGAGATACTGTTTATTGGATAATTTGGTTCGTCATATCAACGTTTGGTTCGGTTTCGTTTCTAGTACTTAGGTTTTATTTTCATGAAATTGATGGGTTCACAACATTGAATGAAATCAAAATAACTACTAACTACTACTGTGTTTCATGCTATAGGTTATTCAAGTAAATGCTTACTAACACATTCGTATAATAGATTTGTATGCAATGTATTTTAATACGATTCGATTCTCACTCTACTGAGTCTATTGTATTCCAACTCTCGATAGCATTCGAAGCAAATCGAGAATGAACCTAGATTAACTATTCTAACTTCGCCTTAAGACGCTAACATCTGAACTAGACTACTCCGGTACTGGGTTTGCTAAAATAAAATGTTATATAAGGGACGAAATTCTGCACTAGTGTCTATGACTGAAGTAATATTTTAATTCGGAGAAATTATCCTGTAAAATTTTGTACACACACATGGACGGTGGATTCCCAAAAGAATACTTAAGGAAATAATATAACTTTATCCAGCTATATTTTTAAGTTTTGATTTCATTCATATAATGTCTTATTTGTAATTTTGCTTAAGGAAAATCCTGCGTTGATTCTTATGATTTTAAACTGAGGTCGGTACGATTGTATACGTGATAAAAACATGAAGCTCTTAAAGCTCTTAAAGCTCTTCATAAATATTATAAATTATGTAATTTATAATGATGAAATTTATGATTATGAAATTTATGATTATGAAATTTATAATTTATAAATTATGAAATTTATAATTTATAAATTATGAAATTTATAAATTATGAAATTATAATTATGACATTTATAATAGTACTAAGTGCTCCCTTTGTTGTTTCCCATTTCATAAAGGAAAACTACAAAATAATATGTGCGTGAACCTAATGATTTATAGCTCGATATGCACAATGAGCACTGATTGAAGAAATAATTTGTAAGAAATACTATTTGTATTGTAATTCAGGTTGACGGAAGCAATTATTTTTTATCGGCACGCACGAACGAGCGGGGGTGGGGTAAGTCAGGATACCGGGAGGGAGGGGGTAACTCAGGACGTATTGTACCCAGGGGACCCGGGACAGAACTGAGACAAAAAAAGGTTTAAAGGGAAACACTGTTTTTGGGCATTCGATTATAAAATAGTTTGTCGAAATAAATAACGAATAAAGAAAGTATTCGCTGGGCCAATAGTAGTTCCTATCCATTTAAAAGTCTAAAGATTGATGGATAAAATACTTGTGCTGAACGCTTATTTGCTGTGTGTAATATTTATTTGATGGTCCTTAGACACTCATCGGACTTGTTTATTTTCTAAAACTTATAATGACCGTAGAAATTATACTTTATTCTCCAACTATTCATTCAAAATAACTTCAGCGATTATTATATTATAAATGTAAAATAATATTAAAGTATTGAATATAGGTATCTTTCATCGTCACACTGAGTTCTCCAAGGAGTACGCAAAGAGAGTAAAGCCCTAGTTATCTCTATACTAATATACCCTCTTTCACTTCATATACATTCAGACACTTTACTATTAATAATTATGTAAATGTACGCTATAAACTACGGAATGTAGAAGTTTTTTCCATCCATGTGTAGTTACATAATACCTCTCAGATAAGTTCCGCATCACATCTTTTTATTTCTGTAATATCCGAAGGTAAATAAAGGTAGGGGTTCCATATTACCCGAGCCTAATTTCCCCGAAGCGTTTAACAAAGTTTAACTGTACATAAAATTTTATTGACCCATATATGAAATAGTGAGACAGTTCCGACTACGCCGGCTTTCCCGAGTCATTAGACGCATTTTTATTACTCAATGACGATAAACATGTCGTAAGCTATCGACTGAAAACATTCATAGAATTAACTTCCCCCGTCCCGTTCTGCGACGACTCGATTATTATATTACGATATTGTTCGATAGTTCGATGGTTATTTTTCACGAGGCAATTATTTTGTTCTTTTTTTAACGTGTTTCATATCATTCATTTTATTGAATAATGAAAATAAAACAAAAAAGAAATAAGTAGATACTATTTGCTGAGGAAATATAATATTCTCAATTCAGTTCGTACATGCATAAGATAAGACCGTACATTGAATGATTTAGACTAATAAATATTTTTTTTAATTATAGGTTTTTTTTTATAATATCTAATCTACTCCTTGCTATCAATGAATTTATATGAATTGCGTATAAATTCATTGAAAGCAAGTATAGCAAGTACAAGGTTTTATAAATAAGCTCCAAAATTGAGATATTTACTTTCTTAAGGCATACGCCCTTATCAAATAACCTTTATTCGAGCGCGAGTAGCAGTACAATATTATTTATTGCTTACAATTTTGCTTACTTGTAAAATATTGCGGTACATTTTTTCGTTCTCTTAGAGCCCGTGATTTCTAATGGGCCATTTACCACTTTGTCAATTGCTCTAATAAATTTGTACGAGTGACTGGCGGCGTATGAGTTATAGCCGCGTCTGTTCGTTAATGTCACTACATTCTTTTGTTCTACTGGAGTTTCTCACGGAGACCTCAAAAGAATGAATTTCTTTATTAGAATGTATATCACATTCCAGTTGTATTGTTATAACTTTCATTTAGACATTAACCAATTTTGGCACTGCATAACACCTATAAATGACACCAATCTATAAATTTAAATCGTCTAGACTCACAGTTTGTAAACTGTTTTCTACGTTTCGTCCATTAAATATCAATGACATTCTGACAGAAGTTGAACTACAATAAATTTTAATTAGAGTAGAATCGAATCGAAAATGTCGAATGAAATAATTTTATTGGGACGTTCCATTCTATCCATAACAAATGGTTCTTTCTCCAACCGGTTGAAAGCAAAGTTTGAACATTGTATTCTATTTCCAAATTTAAACTGTAACTTTTTAAATAGTGAATGTGTGATTCAGAAACGAGGAGTGGTTTTGGTACATTTACCAAAACCACTCCTCGTTTCTGAATCACAAATCATGAAAAAAATACTTGTCTTTTTTTTCAAGAAAAAAGACACGTATATTTTTATCAGATTCTAACAACAGCGTTTAAAATATCATCTTATTGCAAGGTTACCCTTGCTTAAACTTAGTTCATAATATCCTTGATGCTCAAATATTTTGTTAAATTATTAATCCTATGACTACCCCTTCAGGGACCCGTGTGGGAAGACGTTAACATACTAGGATACCACCAATCAATGTCCTCAAGTAAAAAAAAATATAATTTGAGATATTTAAAACGATCTAATAGAAAATAATTGTGAAAAGTATCAGCTTTTCAATAGCCTATTAGTTGCTTTCAAATCAGCCAAAATATATTATATATTTTAGTTGCATTGTCTCATTTAAATGTTGATGCACCATAAATAACCGTATATATGCTGTCTATATATGTCTATATATTCAGATAGCCCCAAAACCCACGCGAATAAATATTACAACCTGCTGTGTAGTTTATAGACATATATTAGTTACGCTCAAAGTCCATACCAGTTCTATTAAAATTTCGCACACAAAACAGTGAACAAACAGAGGTTCACAGGGCGGTTGTTTATTTAAGGCCGCCGGCCGGGTAATATTCACTCTAATTCTGGGATCCAAATCCTAGTCTTTGATTCACACATCAGTAGTCGAGTACATTTGTCCGACATGTGGACGCGCCGCGTGTCTGTGTACCTTGAATTTTGGATGCCCAACGTCGGAGTTAGGCGGCGGTTCAGGTGGACAGAATACGCAACTACATTAGAATTGTAAAGTTAGTTTAGACGTTAACTAAGCGTACAGTGAATTAGTGCCGTCAGTCCTAATGATGGGTTTTTAAATAGAGAGTAGTTTGCGGCGTTCATAAAATTTAATTAAGGGGAGTCATCAGTCACCGGCGTCACTGGTCGTGCAAGATAACGTGGGGTCACGCTGTAGAGGCCGCACCGTGATGAATGTACCCTTAACAGACCTCAAATATGCCGCGGTTGACGGCCTTCAGCGAAATGTTTGAATAACCCATGCAATTAAACAGCACCGAGATAGGGCTGGCCGTGTGACGGAGGTTTCCAAGAAAATCGATCCTTAAGTCACGTACAACTTATGCGGCGTATTATTCATAAGTTTGTTGCTCTCCCCGGACGGTCCAAATGCAAACAAACTGCGATTCCATTATTAATCATTCAAGAAGAGCTCCTTGTTATCGAATAGTGGCGGCGTGATGAAGTGGCGGTTCGCCTAATTGTGATTATTGCTAACTAGGTGCTGACCAGCGAGCACCGCCGGCTATCCATAATACATAGTAGTAAATAATTATTTAGCGACGGGGCCGACTTCGGAAGATCCACCACCACACAATTTCACTTAATTAAATTGGAATCGATCTTATCCAAAACTTGATGACGTTTCGGACAAAGATGAGTCTCGAATGTATCACGTCTGAATGCGTATTCCATCAAATTGAACGATCTAGGCCTAACTTCGGGGTGGGTATTGAAATATTAAAACGTTTGTACAAAGGCCACGGAGCTCGTTACACGAAATAGCATTCACCTTCTCACTCGTCATTAAAATTTGTACGACAGCTTCTAAATTCTACTCTTTTCTCCGCGCCTCCATTTCAATATACAGGAAAAAGTGGAAGAGCGATGTGTACGGAGTACGGAGTCGGGCTGGCAAAACTTTTGCCTCCCCAACCCACGAAGGGGGCAAAAAGTGTTGCCGACGGGCGAACGTGGCTGCTTATAGCTATGTCGGGGAAAAGTTTTCCGTGTTGCGGGTAGAGGGGGAGGGGGAGAGGGGGCACGCATGCGCGCTGCCTTACCCGCAGAGCTGACGTGACAGTCCTGTAAAGGACTCTGCCTCTGACGCAAGGATGCTACAACATTGAACCGACCTAAACACATTCGAATTACGTAACTCCAATGGTGATATGATAAACCATTATTTTCACGTTTGTATGTTTTCCAATAAAAAGCTGACACCATATTAAGGAGGGTAGGTGTTACTGTTTTTGTTTTTAATGAATTTACGCCTTCACATGCGCATTTAGTTCATGTATGGGTAAAGCTAGAAGAAATGGTATTATTAACTGAAACCAATAAAGCCCACTCTACGGCGTAGTAAAGTCGCGACCAGCTTTGGCTCCGCATACGTCATAGCTCGTAGGTCGTTGCGTCGTAGCTGTTGACGTAGTCGCATTACTATAATTATATGTATTTATGATTTTGAGCTACAAATTTAACATGTAAAGCAGTGTTCTTATTTTTTTGATGGTAATAAAGCTACTTGAAGTATTATTTAAAAAATACAAATCATTTTGATAAATTCGTTAGGTATAAGAAGTACCACTGTAGCTAATAAATGTCCAGTTTACCCAATTATACCCAAGTACAATAATGTCTTTGGATATTGTTATACAGTTCGTATCGACAATTTATCCGCTTAAACGTATAATTTTTTAAACAATCAGATTTTAGATAATTCTTTGTTTCAGATTACATTTAAAACAATATATAAATGTATATATTACACAAGTAGAAATTACTGGAACTTATATTGCATAACTAAAATCTTAAAAAAATTTAAATTACAGTTATTGAAATAGAAAAGTTACGCAGTTAAATTAATCATAAAACACATACGAAATATTTCATGTTTAATAAATTCATGCAAAATGACTGATGAATTCATATTGAATTCACTCTCTACTTTTATAAAAAAACTTGTTTTGAGGTATAATGCGTGTGAACCTTAAATGGGGCCCTGAGAAAATATGGGTTCAGTGGTTTGTTTACATTGCCGACTTCTTTATTAACCGCTTACTACAGTTCACTTCTATGACGTACACGACCCGCTCAACTCCAGACCAAACCATACGCTGAACTTGAAAACGACTCTCGCGCAACTTCCCGCGGATTTGTTGCGACTTGTTGTTGCTGGTTGTTACCAAACTAAATTTCAGTTGCTAAACTAAACTTGTGGATATTTAAAGGGAACTTTTTCTCGGAGTCAACGGCCGCCGGCCCGCTTAGACCGTCACCCAGTTTCAGAGTACCTACCGAGTTATGGCGGTTGTTCGTAAACTACTTGGTCCAGAGGGCTGCAGTCAGGGTCATGACGCTAATTTGACCTTGCCTACAACTTGTGAACGGACCTTGCTTATCGTCCAGTTCACTAATTATTATGCTTTATGCGTTTTGGGTGCAGCTTACACCCAGTAATTTAATCACAGAAGCGGCCGCAAAATCGGACAACTTTGCGGCCGCTTCTGTGATCAAATTACAATGACAAAAATATGAGGCTTATTAAATAACAAAATTAATGAAAAATATTCAAGGTTTTTTTTTATAGCTGGTTTAGATATACGAGTACGTAATGGCTGATCGCAGCCATATGCGATGTTACTGATTTGTGTTAAGAAAAAGTTAGCAGAATGCGAGTAATTTACGTCAAGAATTTCGAAATGTAATGGCTTGAAATCATATTTCTAGGAAACTAATCAAACAAAATACCTATCATCCCGATCCAATTAGCTATGTACAGCTAAACGACTTTGATGCACAAAATAAACAAAATCTCAGTGAAATCTAAAATAGCCGTCTTGTCTCGATGTCGAATTGAGAAGAGTTAATTAACTGAATCTTCATTTCGCCGTCAAAGGCTTCAAACAAATTGGGCAGGACAAAATGCGGCAGATAATACTAATAGTCGTTTACACCGGCCGCGCCTCAGGCATCGCACCTGACTAACCAAATTAATTACAGCCCAATAAGGTAATATTAACCGGCCGCTTAATAAGCCATTCTAGAGGATACCACAATTAAATTGGGAGGGTCTTCCAGCCATAATTTATAAACAATAATATATCAAAGCGATATTTTCAAGATGGTGCGAGCCGCAGACCGAGCGATGCATCATGTTGCTCCGAGCAGCATAATTTTCAGTTATTTTGCAGTGAACCATTAATACACCGCATTACTGAACAATAATATTATCGAATATATAATAATAATAATAATAGAATAATATTTTATAAATAATTTTCTTCGTAATGGAGAGTGTAACAATATTTTTGCATGCTCGACAACACGCAGGTACATATGTGTATTGTATACACACACAGATACCCATTATGATGCAAACATTTTTTGTCAACCGATTACTAATAGGCGAGTCCCATGTCTACTTGCCACTGAAGTCGTTTATAATAAAAATATGTTTATAACAACCGAACTTACAAACAGAGGAAAAATCATTTCACAATGCTTACCTAATCTGCTCACTAAAATAACCGTATTTTGACGGTTTCACCCAGCGATTCCAATGCTACACGTGGACCTGCTGACGTAAATTTCCTCGGTCATTCAAACACAATAAATTTGTAACCAAACTTGAAAAATAATATTACGAAATATTTCAAGAAAATTCAGCAACGTGATTCCACGGGCAAAACACGAGCGTACAACCGTATTTATGGTTATATGACGCAAAAGTTTGCCAGCGTAGGAGCTAAAGCCATCGATTTCCAAAACTTTTTCATGGAAATAAACCTACTTTCGTTGTGTACGCGCTTGCGTCGACGTGTGCGTGGCCTGAGACACTCACACAAGCTTACAAGGAGGCCACAAATTTTCAATTGATAAAATTTTGAATTTATTCTTTAATATTATTGTAGGACAATTTTTTACATATAACTATAATTACGATGATATATATTTACTTTGTATAACATATACTTATGATAACTGCTCCGCTCCCTTGAGCGTGATAAAAATAGCCTCATAGCCTTCCTCAATTACCTAACTATCAAATGAATGTAAAACTATTTCATCACATCAAATTACAAATTACTAAGATTAGCGTTCAAACATACAAACTCTTCATAATATTAGTTTAGAAGAAGATACGGTAGAACTTGGAATATTTAAATTTTTAGTCAGTGTGAGATTAGTATATGACAGCTATTTGTTTGAAGTAACAATCAGTGGCAATCTCAGAATAATAACTTCTTTAGTTATTGTTCTGAGGTGGCAATCGACGATATGCCAACTGACATGCGAAGATGCTAATTGGCTACTTAACTAGCAAAATTTGTCCTTTAACACATACTGTCATAGAAAGACCATCGACCGAGAGTATCGAGCGAATACACACACACACACAAAGACAACGTACTTGTAATGGCTCCGCAAAGAAAACTTTTTAAAACTTTTCCACCGAGGCAATATGGCTCGTGTTCTCAGTCGTTATGTTTTATTTAGGCAGCCTTTAACCGTCCTTTTCTCGGCCACGAAAGCTTCCGATGCACGGAAAAGAGATGGATATATTTTTGTGAAGAATTTTTACACAGCTCGGCTGCCTTGCCCGGGATGAGAAGTAATTATTTCTATTCTGTCATTGCCGTGTATTTTTTATGTGATGTCGTCAGTTCGTTGGTTGCGACACATTGGTAGTGGCGCGATCACATGTTAAATTAGCTTCTTTCTAAAATAAGGTATGTTATATATATCTTCACACCTTACCATAAGGGTAGGCAGCGACATGCGCCCTCACCTGAATGTTTAAGTGCCAACGTGACAGATGGCGAGCCCATCTTAATTTCTTAACCACATCTATATATGTACGCCTTTGAATTTCTTCTCCAACCTATGCAGGCTTATCATATTTCATATAATTTATATTTTTTTGTAGAAGAGGTTAATAAGTGTATGGACATATCATAATATAATAATAATATATAATATATAATATATCCTCACGCCTTCCCACAAGGGTCCCTGAAGGGGTAGGCAGAGGTGTATAGGTAATACCCACACACCCACTTTCCGCCAGAGGTATATTAGGTGCCAACGTGACAGATGGCGAGTCCATCGCCGTTACTCAGGCATGGCTATACATACGCCTTTGAATTTCTTCTCAGACGTATGCAGGTTTCCTCTCGATGTTTTCCTTCACCGTAAAGCTCGTGGTGTGACTAATCACTGTACTTAAATTCAGAAAAACTCATTGGTACAGTCGGGATTCGAACTACATATCAATAAATTGAATAAAAAAGCACTTCTGTAATTTCATGTAATGGCATTTGAAATATTGTTATTCTGCCTCGTCTTTAAATAAAGACAAGACTTTGCATTGCCAATGTAACCGACATTAAACAATGTGGAATGCATGGCGTTTCAGAATCTTAAAGATACTTTGAAACAGAGACTAATACGAACTGACTTTATGAGATGACTTTTTTCTCACCTTAAGTACGGTGAAGGGAAACATCGAGAGGAAACCTGCATACATCTGAGAAGCATTTCAAAAACGTATGTGCTCGTGCTTGGGTAACGGCGATAGACTCGCCATCTGTCACGTTGGCACCTAAAATATATCTCTGGCGGAAAGTGGGTGGGGTATTACCTATACACCTCTGCCTACCCCTTGTGAGAAGGCGTTAGGAGTTACCGAAAAATATTAGGTGTCTTAAGTATGAGGCAAGTCAAAATTAAAGTATTTTTCCTTATAAATAGTATAAATAAGTATGCATACGGTTTCTCTCGGAAGCCAAGAATGCAGTCTCATGGCGCTCGTTTATCAAGATCGCCATCTGATTGGGGCGCGACTCAGCTGCGTTTTATTGTCGAATTACACGTTGCCTATTCAAATTTTAATTTATTATTCCTCTTTACGTTTCCCGAAATTGAAAACCAATTTTTTTGCATTGTATTTTCGGTATTTGAATATTTATGGCTAATCTTGTAGCTTGATTTTGTAAAAGCTTACTCTATGTATCACGATACAATTCTTTGAGTGCTTTATTTGTTTTGTAAGCAGTGAAAGATCTAAAATACATATTATTATCAGGGGCTGATGACATGCTATAGGAAATATGATTCAAGAAAGCGACAAAGCGGCAAGGCGTAGACATCATATACCTTGAATAACAATAAGCTTGAGTTGTGATTGCAGTTACACGCAAAAGCCTCAGATTTTACTTCGCTGACATCATATATGATATTTTTCTTAAAAAAATATTTTCATTCGTAAATTTTTAAGTCATGCTCTCATCATATTTTGATATCAGTGCACATGTATCAAGAAACTGATGAATGTGGATAAAGCAAAGACGACCCCTTAGGCTAGAGAGTACTGAAGCTCTACTTTCTCTAGCTACCCCGTAAAGAACTGGGCATGGGTAGGGTAGGATTATAATAACTAAAGCGTAGTCCCAAAACAATATACTTTTAAGAAACAACAACACATTTGCAAGCAAACTAACACCGTACGTACCGTAATAATATGCAACGTCTATAAATCCGTTCAACTCCAACGCAATCTAAATCTTATTGCACCTCAATAAGCTCTTATATCATCAAATAGAAGCGGTTCGAGGTCCGAGTCTCTCTTGGTCGTAACTCGTAAATTACCAGGAACCATTGTTTTATGTCCCTCATTACATAGATTGTAGAGGGAAGTAATATTAACTTTGTTATGGATTTCCAAAGCCCCTCGAAAGAATTGCTCCCTTGATTAATGGGATGCAGTTTGGTTGTTGTTTTAAATGCTAAGTTATTCATTTGATTATTTGTTTTAGTTGTTAGTAATAGTTGCTTTTATGATAAAGAAATATTTACAATATTGACGCATTTCAAAGGTAGGCAAAGATAGAAAAACCGTTTTTCACAAAAGCTATATTTAGGTGCTCTCTCTTGTCGTTCCCTCATGACTGAGGATCGTGGTCATCTAGAAGTGGTCCACACTTGGAGTGAATTATTTGCTTCCATCGGCTTCTGTCCATCACAGCCCTGACGACGGAACTAAACCTCGGGGACCTGGAGTCTTTTATTTGATCAGTCCATCTGGTAGGAGATCTCTTGCCATCTGTGTTCCCAACCACGATCAATTTCTCCAGGCTCTCATTACCCCTTCGCATTATGTGGCCAAAATACGAGAGAATTCGTTGACGGCATATTGTGGACAGACGGGTTTTTATCTTGAGCTGTGAG
>JACCPG010011185.1:0-128806 GCA_016069955.1 Drepana arcuata
AGACTGGTGAATGTGCATGAAGCGAAAGAGGTCTGTAAGAATAGAGAACTGGCGCTCTACTATCCCTACCTACCTCGTGAACGACTCGCACGTTGTGATATATATGAAAAATGTTACCGGATTTAATTTGAATTATTCTAGTCCACCATCAAAGTAATTTTCGGTTATAAATTTCACGTTTGAATACAGAACCATGCCACAATGAAGTATTGTCAACTCAGAGATAAAGTCGGCATCGCTTTTTATTTAACCGTTTATTCACAAAAATCACAAAAGCTTGGATTGTACGATAATTACAAACAAAAGCAATTTTATGGTAAAAGTGAGGGAGGCGAAATATGACCTCTTTAGCATTTTTCCCCTTTTACCTATATTGTAGGTGAGCCTTTTGTCTGTTGTAATTGGCTGTAGGGTAGGAGGGCAAGTCACACAAAAGTACACATTTTTTATTTATTAGGGTAATGTTGTTAGCTAAAATTCATCTCTGGCGAAAAGTGAGTGTATGGGTACTACCTAATAGCCTCCCTGCCTACCCCTTCGGGCACCCTTGTGGGAATAAATACCTGGGACACTTCCACACAAATTAACCTAGTCCCAAATTAAGCAAAGCTTGTGTTATGGTAACTAGATAACGATATATTTACTTATATAGATACTTAATATATATATATACTTAAATAAATAGGTCATCCAAGACTAAGGTACAAATATTCGTGTTCTTCACACAAATATCTGCCCTCAGTGGGATTCGAACCCGCGACCTCAAGTTTCGCAGTCAAGAGCTCTAACCACTAGACCAGACGGTCGTCGAATATATAATTATTACTTTTAAATAGTTGATTGCAGCTGATACAGAAGGTGACATGATAACGATCTAGATTCTAGATCAAATCGATGTCAAGGACGGGACCGCCAAGAATACTCAAAACCGGCGAGTATTTATGAAAAGACTGATGAATGTGGACGAAGCGAAAGAGGTATGTTAGTCTAGAGAGAACTGGCGCTCTATTATGTCCGCCTACCCCTTTAGGGACTCTGCGTGATGATACTACTACATGACCACGAGCGTGAGCGCTACGTCTGTACATATTAAATTAAAAAGCTTTTTTCCATAATGCTGCACACATAATATTCATTAAACACATTATTATTTTAATAGTTATAGAGGCAGATGTTTTTACAAATACCTATGTATTTCTTGGAATTTAGAAGCATTATTATATATCTATATTATCATCATCATCAGCCCACTCTAGTCCACTGCTGGAGATAGGCCTCCCCTAATGAGCGCCATAGCGATCTATAATAATATAATAATATCCTTACGCCTTCCCACAAGGGTCCCCGAAGGGGTAGGCAGAGGTGTATAGGTAATACCCACACACCCACTTTCCGCCGGAGGTATATTAGGTGCCAACGTGACAGATGGCGAGTCCATCGCCGTTACTCCAGCACGACTATACATACGCCATTGAATTTCTTCTCAGACGTATGCAGGTTTCCTCTCGATGTTTTCCTTCACCGTTAAGCTCGTGGTGTGACTAATCACTGCACTTAAGTTCAGAAAAACTCATTGATACAGTCGGGATTCGAACTTGCGACCTTTGCGTCGCTGACAACTGCTCGAACCACTCGGCCACCACGGCTCTATATTATATATTTATAATATTGGCATAAATATTTGTATATATATTGATTTTCAGTTGGCTGACTAAATCAACGCAGTCAATCTGGATTTTGTAATGTCATCTCCACTGAGGTAATTAAACACAATGTATCAGATTGGTGACGTCACCGTCTGCGGTGGATACCCATCCTAACCGGGTACAAACAGAAGGTTCAAAATCCCATTACCGTCCCCAACAACAAATTTACAAAGTTCCGCCCAACTCGACTAACTAATTACTATCGAACGATCAATAGCGAAGCAATCACTGGTTTTAATTCAAGTCAAATCAACCGTGAAAAACCCACGGTCAATTTAACAGGATGCAAAGAGATAAACCTATATTTTTTGCAAAGAGCTCAGCCCTTCCATGAATGCCCGGGCTGTCGAATGAACAACCCTTCGAAGTTTTTCTTAGAGAGTACAGAATTGAGTTCTTCAAAAAGGGCGTGAAAATATTAAATGGTTATCGTGCGAGGCTATAATGGGTTACAAAGTTAAAATATAATTGATTTATTAATTGACCATTTAGCACGCTGGTTCTTGGACTATATGTCTTCTAGGATACGTGGGTTTTATCATACTACTACATCAGGGATCCTTTTGGGATCGCTTGTAATTCATAAAAAATATTCAATATAACAATAAGTTTGGCGTGTGGGAATAATAGGTTAATTTAAAAGATGTACCTTGCAACACTGCTAACCTTTATTAAGAAAAATAAATGTCAGTCGTTAGAAGCGAGTAACAGTGCTATCCATGTACTATTTTGCACGTTAAGTTTAATACAGTTTTAATTGTTTATTCGTTTATTTTTCGACTACCATCCCCACAAAATTAATTCATGAAAATTGAATGAAACCCTTTATGAGAACAATGTTATAATGAAAACATATTCTGAACGGGATTACTTCGCACAATTTATCATAAGGTTTTATCGCAATACGTTGTCTATTTATATTAATATACGTCGTAGCTAGATCAGCTTATTTCAGAGTCGTTATTATAACCTACAAAACGCACAAAAATCGTGTAAGGTGAAGTTATGCATAAAAAATCAGCGCCATACTATATGAAGAGAAAAAAAGATGTACCTACGCGCATAAGCAGTTATACTTCTCTGGTCTCCCTATCATCAGTATAAATCAGTAATTTATTGATTGCAATTAATTAATAATTATTAATACAATCATACAAAGCAAAAGTGTGTGCAAGAAGAGGCAGAGGAAGGCCACAAGGACGGGAACGTTAAGAGTACTCGAAACCGACGAGCATGTATGAAGAGACTGATGAATGTGGACGAAGCGAAAGAGATATGTATCTAAGTCTAGAGAGAACTGGCGCTCTCTCTAACTCTGTCTAACCCGTTAGGGACTCGGTGTGATAATATGTTTGTAAGAGCTAATTTAGCTAAAGAAAGGCTCATGAATATTAAGTCCTCTTTGTATTCTAGTGTTATCAGGTCATGACCGTAATGGGCATAATACCTGTAGTATATAAGGAGCAGAGCGTTAATAATAATTAATACAATTATTATGGCTCTAACTCTATGGTATATTTTCAGAAGCAACGCGATAAAGCAACTCGCAAAGCTATCATCGTCTTTCAAACACAACTTACCCTACGGATTTGAATTTCTTCCCCATCGTCTGCAGGTTTCCTTCACGATAATGCCTGTAATATAACATTTACTATAATGTGTGAATCAAACCTGCATTGTAGACTTTGCAGGCGCCTATTAAATCACTGCTACCACGGTGTGTCGTGACTGCAGACTATTTAATTTAAAAAGCAAGCCATGTGTAAGTGGCATCTTTATCTTAAAGTCAAACTAATTACAAGTACGCCAGCCCGCGGCCACCGAAAGGAGAGAATAGCTTACAAAAGTGTCAGGGTTTTATCCAGGCTTCCCGCTCTGGACGCAAGTGCAAGAACAAGTTTAAGGAAGCTTACTCACTTTTATTAACGATTCTCGCTAATAATAAAGCGACGGCGTGCGGCAAGAACTATATGGCTTAGCAGACCAATTAAAGTTTGAATCAGTTTTTAACTGAGCTATCTTCTTCTAGCGTTTTAACTGTAAAATATATTCCTTTTAAAACTTTGAGACACGACCTCGATGACTTGACATTTGTTGCCGTTCACAAAAAATTTACAATCCGTGGTGGCCCAGTGGTTCGAGTTGCCTGCAACACTAAGATCGCAAGTTCGAATCCTGACTGTACCGATAAGTTCTTCTGAACTTAAGTGATTAGATACACCACGAGCTTTACAGTGAAGGAAAATATCGAGAGGAAACCTGCATACGTCTGAGGCAAGCAATTCAAAGGCGTATGTGTAGTCGTGCTTGAGTAACGGCGATGGACTCGCCATCTGTCGCGTTGGCACCTAAAATATACCTCTGGCAAAAAATGGGTGTGTGAGTACTACTTTTACACCTCTGCTTACCCCTTCGGGTCCCTTGCGATTAAAGATATTTATTTATAATATTTCAAGGCCACCTAAATATCTTTGTCATGTAGGGTAAAAAGTGTAGTTTCACATTATCGTACCTCTTTGGGGACCCTTGTAGAAGAGCGTTCAGATATACAATTAAAACGATAAAAGTGGCTTGAATATATATAGGATTCGTTAATACTTGTACATAACGCTTACACGCCATGTGTATAAGTGCACGTAGAATATGATATTGATTGGTCCGTGTGCCACGCCGTATCTGGTGCGAGGGTTCGAGGGTACGACCCTCGCTCCCGACATATTGATTACACACTCATTAGTGTATCTACGGGTTGGGGTTATCCGAAGCAAACGAGGATTTTCTTCGCTTTTAGATTTTTTGGAAGGCGTTATTTTTCGAACTGAATACATCTACTTATTAAGAAATAAGTATGCTTATATTGCAATTCTTACATTAACTGAAAAAGTATATTCTGGACGTGTCTTACAAAGACAAGAGAAGTTAAAGTAAGAAAAGGCAAATCTGTAAACGGTAGCAATTTTTAGGTATTGGTACCGTTTACAGATTTGTAGCATGTATACCAATGTTTGCCTTCTTAGCTCTATTCGTTACTCAGCGATACTTTACAAAAGAACAGATTCCATTCAGTTACTAACTTATTCTTTAATAAATCATTTCCGAACCCGTAAGTACATTATGTAACCTTCCTATGTGTCCTTCATTTCCCTATTACTTAGCTTACCTCATTGTCTTGACATATGACATCTAGCAGAGTCCATAACGTTGTACCACAGTTGCTCAGAGGGCCGGGGGAAAATACGGTCAGTTAAAGTATTTTCTTTTAATAACAAAAAAAAAAGCTCAAGCCTTTTCACAAGGGTCTCCGAAGGTGCAGGCAGAGGTGTATAGGTAGTACCCACACACCTCGAATATAATATTGAATGCTTGAGCAAAGACTTTCTAGATGTAAATATGAATATACTCACAGTGTGAATTATTAATTAAATTAATAACATTATGGTTTACCTTTTAGCCACGGAGTATAGGTTGATCGTCGATTGGGAATATGATCAGAAAATATTGTATTTCCAATTCCAGACAGTCGCCTTGGGCGCAAGTTGAGATGCCTAGATACAAGGACCACGGGCAAAGTTAGACGCAATGTCATCTATAATTCCCGGTAAGTGGGTAGGTACATCATTGGTTGTTTGGTCAATATTATTTTTATTATTGCGACGGTATTGTCATTGATCTCATCTGAGTGAAATGGACTTAAATCATAGAGAAATAAAGGTTCTACCCGGTGGTCCGTACCTTTGAGCTTCGCTGAGCTTACGTAAAGCCATTTGTGAGTTAGCAAAACATGCATATTTTTTGAAGCAAAATTTTTAGGACTAAGGGAGGTAAAGTCACGACATCGCACACAAAGCAAAGACAAACATATATGTATGTTCGGCGAAATATGAACGACCCTCACTAATAAGGCGTGCATATAATAAAATGAAAATGCAATAACTTAGAAAATCTAATATCTTTTAATTATTGATTACCGATAAAGATTGATGAAAATTTAGAAAGGTAAATTTAAAGTAATTTAGTTAGGTACAACACAATTTCGTTAAAAAATATACTTTTTCTTATATTTAATACCTTTTTATCAGTATTTCGGAAAACCAATATCCGATAATAGCTGAAATAAATATATTATATCTTGTTTCAATGATTTAATTAACATTTACGTAGAATGCAATTACCGAATTTATTTCGAGATAGTGACAAATCTCACAATCCTGCCTGCTTGTCACACTGCCGCTTCTTAATATACATGTTTCTATACATACGTTTCTACTTCAAAGTCTACGTCAGCTTATAGCCACAGAAAACTAATTATCGCTAGTCCAGACACGTTTTGAAACAAAGTTAGTGACACCAAACCTGGACGATCTAAATTTGAATTAGTAAAAGTTTTACTTGGTATTCGAGCGCATTGGACTGCGTCTTGTTCTTAGTGCATATAATTTTACTAGCGGCCCGTCCCGGCTTCACACGGGTGGATGTTTATTTCTTTAACATTCTAACATACATTTTTTTCTTGCAATTAAAATACCCTATACTAATAAGTGATAATGTAGCATTCAAATGGTGAAAGAATTTTTTAAATCGGTCCAGTACTTTTTGAGCCAATTCGTTACAAACATACATACGAATCTTTCCTCTTTATAATATTAGTATAGATTAAGTTAATCTCACTAGGTGATTTAAGTCCAGCAATTGCTGTAGGATATTCTCAGTTGCAGCACTGGGAGCACATCACACATATGCCTCATCACAGGCGCTTCGGCGTTAACAATTTTCTGAACCAATGAAAACAAAATTACAGCCAAGCTATAGCTAAAGTTATAATTAATGAGGACGCTTTACAAAGTACGTAGCAAATTCATTTAATGACAACCAAAATCGATTACAGAATAACTGGGATACAATATAGGGTCATTAGCTGGGATTGCGCCGTGCGGGATATTTGCATAAACTCTAGTTAGGTAATCAACATGTCGTTACAAATCTGCTGCTTTATGTCATTTTGTGTCTACAGTAGTTTAATTGTTAATCATAAATATTATCATCTTTATTAACATAATGTTATAATCTTGGCACAAATCCATCCCGGAACTGGATCACGGTATTCAGATTACTATACATAGCGCAAAATTGTAACAGGCCGATATCTTTGTCATCACGGACAATGAAGAATAACGAGTATGGGTAGACCCCCTGTCAGAGAAACAAGCTAGATTTTTTTGTCAATATTGTATGTCCGTATGCTTGTACACGAATCATGCAAAACACGATGCATGCAGAAACGGCGAAACAATCTCCACAGGTAGAAAAAATAATAATGTCCCGGAATATTAGTAGGTAAGAATCCGTTTGTATGAACAAAACACAACGGTTTTCCCGTGGTCGCGTTACTCACAAAAATACATCTTCTACGTACATCGTAAATGGCAACGCGCTGAGGATGCAGAAGCCAAATGCCATTTCGCATATCATTTTGTTGGGCACACTTACATTAACCTCGTTGGGAAAGAAGATTGGAACCGTGCTAAATCTTCGGCAACTACAAGAGTCAGCATCAGTTAGGAGCCTAAGCTAAGCCCGAGTGACAAACACTCGTGTTTGTTTGGGGTCAAAGGTTAAACATTCAGATATTTACAGCCAGTAAGGACGGTCGGTATATAATGCAAAGCGGATGACTTTAAATATTTTCCAACTTTCTTACCATAATCACCCCATAAGTAGTAGGCAGAGAGTAACATAACTGAGCACAACTAGGCGTCCCGCTTTAAATTATATCTCAAACGTATGCAGGTTTCCTCTCGATGTTTTCCTTCGCCGTAACGCTCGTGCTGTGATTAATCACAGTACCTAAGTTCAGACAAAGGCATTGGTACAGTCGGGATATTACCGTGATTAGTCTCACCACGAGCTTTACGGTGAAGGAAAACATCGAGAGGAAACCTGCATTTGTCTGGGAGCAATTTAAAGGCGTTTGTATAGTCGTGCTTGAGCTACGGCGATGGACTCGCCATCCGTTACGTTGGCGGTGGGTTTGTCGGTTCTACCTATACACCTCTGCCTACCCCTTCGGGCACTCTTGTGGGAAGACTTGAGGACATACATATATAGGCGTATGCTCCCTGTTATTACTTTCAGTAATAAACCTAACTACTCGTAATATATTTGTTTGTTTGTCTAGTTACTGAAACAGGTATAAATTACAAAGGCGTACCTGCGATACCAATACATACATATATATCATAACGCCAAGTCCCTAACGGGGTAGGCAGAGAGTATAGAGCGCCACTTCTCTCTAGACTTACATACCTCTTTCGCTTCGTCTACGTTTATCAGTCTCTTCATACATGCTCGTCGGTTTCGAGTACTCTTAATATTCCCATCCTTGAGCGTCCGATCGATTTGATCCAGGTAGTTGGAACGTGGCCTTCCTCTGCCTCTCCTTGCACACACTTTTGCTTTGTATATATTCTGTCTTTGTATATGTGTCCAAACTAATATATGTATATACATTTTAATATTATGTAATTAATTCCTACGCCATTTTTAAAGAATATTAAAATATCCACACTGTAATTGTTTCGTGACTAGATTAAGATTCATAGAATTAATCATAGCTCTCAGTAAAATAATATTTCATTAAGGGCCCAGTAATCATTTTACCAAAATATCCATTTACCTACAACAATATTGTTTTCGCTGAAAATCCAGATTGAGTGAGTATTTTTATGCTGCGCACGGAATATTTTGCTCGTAAACAATTTGTTACAATTTTCTCAACATTATATTGAGTACTATTTATATTTATGTATATTGTGAGATCATTTCTCATTGTATATTACTATTATTATCTTATCTTACTTATTACTAATATTATAAATGTGAAAGTTTGTAAGTTTGGATGTTTGCGGTTCTTTCACAGCCAAACGGCTGTACCGATTTGGCTGAAAGTTATCAACTTCATAGGCAACTTTTTTTTATTAATCCTGATAAATTCAAAGTTCTTATATTATAATGTATGATGCTCTTTCACGGCATAGCGGCCATACCGATTCTAGCATGAAAATTGCCAAAGCTACTTTTTCAAACTCCACTCGGGCGAAGCCGCGGGCATAAGCTAGTAGTACATATAACCTACATATAGACTAGACTCAGAGCGCTATGCTGGTCTAATAGTTGAGTTCGTCACTTGCGAGGTCATGATTTTGTGTTCGTTGTGGTCTGTACCGATCAGGCATATCCAACTACTGTACAGAATTTTATCACATGACACACTTAAACAATATTTTTACGATCTAGCTACAACTGCGCTACTAAAAATGTAGAACGTATGGGTCTATATCTTCATGCTCTCCCACAAGGTCCTGGAAAGCGATAACTTCTTGAGGAAAGTTTAAGAGAAACTGGCGAGCCTCTAGCTAAGAAGCTTCTCTTAAGCTCCGTAAAGCTCGTGGTGTGATTAATGAATGCATATAAGTTCAGAAAAAACGAGCACCAATAAGTATTAAGTAGTTACCTTTGAATGCTGGCAACTCCAGAGGTAAATACTCGTTTTAAATAAAATATTATCTACCTTCCGTCCTTGATTTTATTCCAATTATTTTATATTCGATAGAAAATAATGGGGTAAAATACGTTATTTCTGGGACATAATAAAGTTGACAGTGAAAATATTATCCAGGATCACGTTTCATGAGCCTCACGGATTATTAATAAATAATATTCGTTAATGAAGGATGTGCCCGGGGCGTAGCGCCGCGAGTAGGGCGGGCGGGCATACGCCGCGGAGGTGATAATATAGGGAATATTATCACGAGCGGTCGGCAAGACCATTCAACCAGTTACGTGACTGAAGGGAGGGACTGACTGTTCGCATAGTGGCGTCCTAATTTCTGCATGTAAACTTTTGCCACGGTAGATAAATATTGTAGAGCAGATATTAATAAGTAATATTGTAATTTAAATGTAAATGGAACATTATATCTGATAAATATATATACAATAATAATAACTGCTGTAAAGTATTAATATATTTTATGTGATAAGTAGATACTAACTGTACCCCTCAATTGTGTCCACGTTAATTTTGATCTTTGATTATTATTTTTGTCCAATTAACACAACATAGCCTATTTGCAATTATGATGTATTGTTGTTAAGTTTCATTAAAATCCATTTAGTAGTTGATATTTATAATTTTAGGACATTGGTGGCTACATAATTTTTTATTGCCAATTGTCAATTTCTTCAGAATTCTCTTAAAGTCTGACGGCGTCAATTTTATGAATAAAAATACTTTAAGTATGAAGAAATTATGGAAATAAGCTCGAGGAAAGCAGGCCACGTTCAAGAGATGCAAACAATAAGTAAGTGGGTTAGCGACTTGAACAATGCAATGTACACAAAACAATTGAACGTCACAGGAATCTACTTGAGAATTGTAAAATTGTTTTGCTTGAAAACTTGAAAACTCTTCAAGTTAAGCAAAAGGACTAAATTCAAATTATCCTCATATATTTCATTCGTTTTCGGAGTTTGTTTCAGAATCTGCGTAACAAGTCAATTTGAAGTCGAATATACACAGCTGTGGATAACGTTACAATGCGCATTTAATGAGAATTTTAAATTTTGTTTACACTCAGCTACGCATGGTTGGGAGATTTGTGTTTCTTATTAGTTCGTATTATTCTGAGTTGAGCGCTTTTAAATAATATTAGTACTAATAATAATATTAATACGTAAGCCGTGGTGGTCAAGCTATTCGAGTAGTCGCCTGCAATACAAATAATGGAAGCTCGCATCCCGACTGTACCAATGAGTTGTCTTGTCTTATTAGCAGTGATAAATCACACCACGAGCTTCACGGTGAAGGAAAACATAGAGGTGATTTGCATATGTTTGATGTGCAAATGTATGAATTCAAAGACACCACGCCACAAGAAAAATTTACACCCCATCTGTCACGCTGGCGCCTAAAATATAATTCTGGCGACACTTTTCGCCGTGTGAGTACTACACACCTCTGCCTCTTCAGGGACTCTATGGGAAGATGTAAAAATACATATAGTTACTTAATATCAGAATGAGTGATGGATGCTTGACAAAACAGACTATCTATGCCAAAGCGCCTTCCAGAAGAAACAGATGATGGCCTTCTCAGCTTCCAATTATGTCGATCGAATTGATCGAATCACCGAATATCAAGAATATTCGCAGCTACTGAATATATGACAAACATTAAATGCACACGTAAGTGAAAGAATAAAATAAAGTTTACTAGAAATGCTATGGTTACAGTAAAAAAGTTATATTTTTGTTCCTCGGTCGCGTCACGTCGAATTCAGTTGGTGGTATTTGCGA
This sequence comes from Drepana arcuata, assembly GCA_016069955.1. NCBI lineage: Eukaryota > Metazoa > Arthropoda > Insecta > Lepidoptera > Drepanidae > Drepana > Drepana arcuata. The sequence goes on from JACCPG010011185.1 coordinate 11,061, forward strand.
AGGAAGTTCGCTGGCGACAAACTCTCAAATAATACGTGCTTCAGTTGGGAACGACACTAATATTCGGCCCACTTACCATTCAGTGAACGTGGCCCGCGTATCTTCTCGCGTTGCCCAAACTTGGCTAAACTTATTTTGTTGAGCGGCTAACATCCCGGATGTAGTTTAAGAATCTTTGATGTAATTACAGACAGACACTGAGGTCACATCTAGTTTTCTTTTACACACATTGTGATGTCTCTTCGCGTTTCAAAGAGTTTTCCCGATGGAGAAAGCATAGGTAAGCTCCCTATACGCAGCAAATGCATTTAGGTAGGTACTATCGTGACAGATAGCGCGTTTGTGAGCTTATGAATGACTGAACTCACGATAGTGGTACCGTAAAACGTGTGCAATAATACTACTTAATGTCAGAAAAACTCATAAGTACAGACTGCGGGGGTAGCAAGGGTCAATCCGACTGTTAATCTTCACTTTCAAAAGATGATTTTCCATTCCGCCATGACGGTTTATATACATCTATCGCAGTGCCATATATACATATATATACTGAGACGTTGTGTCGTCTATTGTTATAGACCGAGGTGATCAAATATTGTAAGCAATTGTTATCATTTCAAAGATCTTTTCTAGGAAGCAGATAGCTTTGGGTTTTGTTAATATTGAGAGTGGAAGGTGGTTGAATGGGTATAGCCTATACTCTGCTACCCCTTCGGGGACCCTTGTGGCGTGAGGATCTATATCTATTGAGTGTTCAAGATATTGGCTTATGGAAAATGTACTATTATGATATATACATAATAATAAATAATATTTTTTTATTGTGAATATAGTTAGCCGTCAACTAGGTACGAGTATTTGTTAGAGTATGACGGTTTGTTAAATCTTTCAATAACAAATAAAAACCCCTATCGCTGTCTATCCAATAATTTGAGCACACATTTTTTGGAATGGACAGAAATACAAACATAGCATAATATTTTGAATTTATGTCATTTGTACTGTAAGCACAAAGTAACAAACTGTTGAAGTAGCGGAGCCGCTCTTAAGAACAATAATCAGTGCTTACATTTAAGTAAACCTATAGTTTTTGATTCCTTGAAGCATGCATGTTTTCGATTAAGAGAAAAATATTAAAATGGAGTTCTTTGAGAAGGGTTTGGAAAGATGCTGAAATTTTTACCACTATACCATGAGCATTTAAGAAGAGCGTCCTTATTCTGCCTGCCATCTTATATACATCATATTTCGTACTTCGTTTTGGCGGCTGAAATGTAACATGCCTTTAGAAATGCTGTGCATTTGACAAACGGATTCCAGGCACCGCCAATCTGGGGCGACTTAGCATGGCAGCCACAAGCCTACTCCGTTCAAACAAATTGTATCAGAATACCGCTGCGTCCATATGCACCCGGCACAAACGATGTTATCTTTGAAGTTGGCCGTCGATTCTGACAAATGGTTACCATATTTCGTATCGCGAATACCAATCAAGGTTTCAGGCGAAAACAAAAATATATCTTCTATGGAGGGCAAAGGGCAAAATTACTTTTATGGTAAACCCAATATTCCCCATATATCCCCGATTTTTTCATGATGGGGTCTCTGCTACCTACATATTGGAGAGTAGCGGTAATGGTGTTTTTTTTTCAGATATTGTTTGCTTCATGCTGATATTCCATGCTTTATTAAGGCGTACATAGTGAGGGGCCCGATATTAATTTGTAATATTTTTATGGAATTATTTTATTAAATCGTCCTGTTATACCTAAATAAACGCCATCGGAACATACTAATTTACGAGGAATGATATCAAGCAAACATACCATCTTAAAGCTGTCTCTTAATCCAAGAAGCTGTTTCTTGGCTGTAACAATCCATGTATAAACATATCCACGAGAACACAAAGACTTATCTCCGCGAACATGCGCCGAATTAGTCCCAACCGTCTTGAGTAACGGGAATTAATTCATCATTTGCAACCGTTTGTATGTTTTTACGTACTTTATTTTATAATATGGCACCTAATATACCTCTGGCGGAAAGTGGGTGTGTGGGTATTACCTATACACCTCTGCCTACCCCTTCGGGGACCCTTGTGGGAAGGCGTGAGGATATATTATATATTATTATTATTATTTTATAATACATAGGTATCAAAGTAAAGAACACGACCTTATGAGGTCTTAGCACCATACCTTATAAACATACTACTAGAAATATGACTTCGCCAAATGTTCTTTCGTATTCCTCGCTTCTGGTACCATTTATCATACGGGAAGATGAGAATGCCACAAGGTGCCCATACCGACGATTAGTTGGTATTATTGTAAAATGATAGATCTCGTAGACACATCAGTATACATACTTAAAATAAGCTTGAGGAGAGTCCGTACAAGCAACACCTGTGTCAAAACATAACGTCTTATAGCTAGCGTCTTACAATATAGAGTTATGAGCACATTCGCCGTTAACGAACCGCACATCGTCAAATAAGGGGCCCGTCCCCTACTTCAATATTAAGTCATAGTAATACGTCACTGAGGCGTAAATTCCTTCTCGCCATTAAGGAGGGATCACACCGCGCGGCTTCGTACTGATTATTTAAATCAGGTCGATTGTGCGTTCCTTGACGACTGAATAAAGTGCGCTATGCAAATAGCATGCCGGGTAGGGCGTAAGGGGCGAGCGAGTACTTTACGCGTGTCAACAAGTTACGTTTTATTTAACAATTACTTTAATTCAGAGCGGAGTGGGATTAGAATTAGAGTTTTATTTTATAAGTTGCTACACTAAATAAGTACAAAAGCTGGCAAAAAAATTACGACATAAAGTAAAAAGATTTATAGATGTGGTTGGTCTTTTGACAAATGATACGTATATAAAAACATTAAACTTGATCTTATTAAAATGAGTGTCAAAGTAAAATATATACATATTTGTAAATGTTTTCAAATTGTACATATATACATACATATAATCACGCCTCTTTCCCGCAGGGGTAGGCAGAGAGAGACCACTTCTTTCCACTTGCTACGATCCTTACATACTTCTTTCGCTTCGTCCACGTTCATTATTCTGTTCATACATGCTCTTCGGTTTAGGGTACTCTTGACCTGACCTTTTTTCAAGACGTCCCGTTTTCAAATTATTGCTTTAATTTTCGGAATAAAGTAAGTAAATTTCATAGAAACATATTTGTTCAAACGCACTGTCGCCTGTGAATGGGTCACAATCCTTTGCGCGCAGCCAAAGCTACAGTGATTTGTGTGGTTTGTGAGAAACGAATGGAATGGAAAATGAGATAATTTCGTCTTCCGCTCCATTTAAAAAAAACTCTTATTTATCTCGTTTCTAATTAAACCAAGCTTTATAAATCAGAGTACATATATACAAAGTATCATCACGCCGATATCCTTATGGGCTAGGCAGAGAGTAGACCGAGAAGTGTTAGTTCTCTCTAGAGACGATAGTAAGTTCACGTTGTTACCATTAACAATTATAAATAATTGAGAAAATAATAAAATGTTAAATCATGATAGTGATGAAGCAGGGTTTCCACAATACACACAATTTGCACAAAGGTACAAATACTCGTATTTATCACACATCTATCCTCAGCGGGAATTGAACCCACGACCTCAAGCTTCGCAGTCAGGAGCTCTGACCAGTCGATATTATTATAATGGAAAAAAATAAAATTAGTTCAGTGTGATTTGGTGATCCGCCATATTTAATATAAATTACCGAATTATATACATATACCCAAATATAGAACCAGCCAAAAATCAAGTAGATAGTAATTTCAGCAGACGAGATCATTTATTCAACTTGCAAAAGATCGTAACAAAATGAAAAGTAAAATTCTTCTCTTACATTAATATGATGATATACTGTAACCAAATGAGGCAGTAAAGAAAATTGCAGATTTATTATATCCTCACGCCTTCCCACAAGGGTCCCCGAAGGGGTAGGCAGAGGTGTATAGGCAATACCCATACACCCACTTTCCGCCACTTTCCTCAACGTGACAGATGGCGAGTCACTCACTTACTCAAGCTTGCTTACTAAAACTCAAGCTTGCTTACTAAAACTCAAGCTTACTAAAACTTGTTACTCAAGCACGACTATACATATGCCTTTGAATTTCTTCTCAGACGTATGCAGGTTTCCTCTCGATGTTTTCCTTCACCGTAAAGCTCGTGGGGTGACTAATCACTGTACTTAAGTTCAGAAAAACTCATTGGTACAGTCGGGATTCGAACTTGCGACCTTTGCGTCGCAGGCAACTGCTCGAACCACTCGGCCACCACGGCTCTCAAATTTATTAACCTAATTCCGTGTTTGCACCGAAGAGAAACATTCGAATAAGGTTAATCCATAGATACTGCACATCAGACGAAACTGTTTAATTGCTCTAATATTTACTTTACTGCTCGGTTTATCCCATTTCTGCATGCTAAAGGACGTTGTAAGCATTTTGTCCACTTTATGGTACGCACCGAAAGATACAAAAAATACTTCATGATCTTGCTTCAATGCCTAATTATTGAATACGTTATAACAGATCTCATGTCAATTTCATAATTATAATTTAAGTTAAAATATAGGTAATTAGTTCCATACTAAGATAACCACTAGTCCATCTAAAAATGAAAACTGACTTGGTTCTAAACTAAATACACTCTCACGCCTTCTCACATGGGTCTCCGAAGGGATAGGCAGAGGTGTATAGGTAGTACCCACACACCCACTTTCCGCCAAAGATATATTTTCGGTGCCAAGATTGGGTGGCGAGTTCATCGCCGTAACTAGTACGACTAATATACGCCTTTGAATGCCTTCTTCGAACGTATGCAGGCTTTCTCTTGAGGTTTTCCTTCGCCATAAAGCGCATCGTGTGACTATCACTGTACTTAAGTTCAGAAAAACTCACTGATACAGTCGGTATTCGAACTTGCGATCTTTGTGTTGCAGGCAACTACTTGAACCACTCAGTCACTAGCTATTTAAATTATAAAGAAAAACTTAACTTAACTTAAATAGATACTTAAGTACACAAGACCATTATTGCCTGAGCTTATGATTTGAATATAATCTATTTAGAACCCGTCCCTTACAAATTAAAGATCCACAAAAGCCGTTGAAATAAAACCTGTGTTGAAATATTCTTGTATGCTTAGTGTGCGAACAATTGGCGGGCAGGATGTTGAACCTGAGCTCAAAGCAAACGCGCAAATGCCATGATCTACTTATGGTTTTTATTTGTAAACAAAATAAGTTTTTATTTGTATCGCTTTCATCCTTTATAAAGGTACTGGATAAGTGTAGTTTAAGTGGTTACCGGCTTTACGAAGAAGGAAAATACCGTGTGAAAATCTGCATATTTCTGGGAATGTAGGAGTATGTCGAGTCATGCATAAGACACTGCAAAAGATTCCTCATTTGTCACTTGGGGTACATACTATTTTAAATTATATGGTAAAATTAAGCGCTTTGTGGCAGCACTTAGGTACGCCTGTTCCTCACAGATAAAATAAAATTATCATATAATTATGTCGTTACGGTATCTTGCGTTTTCGTAGTATTTTATGAGGAAGATACGGGGAATATAAGGCAAACTTAAATTGTACTTAATCATCTGTCTGACAGATACTTATACAAACGGAAAAGTTCAAAAAAATATATTATTAATGCGAAGGTTTGCGAGGATGTTTGTTGCTTTTCCAAACAAAGCAGAATTGGAGGAAATTTGGTACGGAGATAGATAATTATCCGGATTATATAAAGGATATATTTTATTCCTCAAAATAAATGTACCAATGAATGAAATCCACGGGGCAGCTGGCCCACAATACGCAATTGTTTGCGTTTTATAACGTAAACGCGTTACGCTTACGTGTTGTAACGTTTTACCTTCCACATGCATAATACGTTTGGCGTGAAAATCTTTTCAAATATAAAGCTGAAGGCAGTCTTTATTTAAATCCTCTTGCCATCGGATCCGAAGTTAGTCTATGTAAATACAAGTACGTGGACGAGAGCCAGTTGCAGAGCTGTTTAAAACCTGGCAACGCTCGTGCAATTGTGTTTCTGCATTTATGAATATATACTGAAATAACATAAATATTATCATCCTTAGGTAGGCAGTAGGCAGTCAACATTTTTATTCAAACACACTAAGCTTAAGAACTTTATATAACAAGTTAAAAGCAGTGAAGTAGAGTATTCGAAACAAGCGAGCATTTACGAAGACAGTAATGAATTGCTGACTCGATCTAAAATCGTTACGCCACACATCGAAGGCAACGCATCTTAAATGCATTTATGCTCTTTTCATATCCTCTGACATAATCAGGATTCGCTGCCGTATAATAAAGTGGGCGTCAATATCGCTTTGTGTACAGCTACTCTTGCCCTCGTACTCGGCCCGTCAATGTCGACTTGGCCCCGTTTACTTTATTACTTTAGCGGTACTTTATTACCTGTAATTTCATAATCTAAGTAACAGAAAAAAAGTAACGTCACAGACACATATAAAAGGCCCAGGTCGTATTTATTTGGCTGGCATCATGGTTCAGCGTATTTGGCCACATAGCGTGGGAACCCGACTGACAAGGGGACTTATGGGTCGAGTACTTAACGGGCTTACAAATTTCCTCTGTGTGCTTTGACGAACCATGGTACGGATTTATATTTGTAGCCCGTCTATGGTAATGATATTCATAATGCTCATAAGTCTGTGATGTGGAAGAAATATTTCTTCAGAGTATTGAAGAAAATAAGAATCGATGTTATGGAGCTACCAATGTTTTTATGGCTTGGGCTCTTCTTAAAAAACGCAATAACAATTTTGATTAAAATTATTATACTTTGCTTAATTTTGATTTGATTTCAATGTCCAGTTAAATCGACTCGACAACATATTGTTATCATCATAGATACGTACTAGTAGCCGTGTTGGCCCATCATTTCGAATAGTTACCTGTAACACAAAGATGACAAGTTCGAATCACGACTACACACCTCTGCCTAACCCTTCGGGACTTTGCGGGAAGGCGTGAAGTTAATAAAATATAAATGAAGACACATACTCAGTATCCGAACGTATAAAATACGTTCATACGCACGTATCCGGCATTTATATATGTACATAGAATTATTTCCTATTTATAAAATATTTACACCGATATTCAGGAGGTTTGGCAGGATTGTCAAATGGATTCATTGAACAGCAACGATACGGAGAATTAGGCAGCGTGCAGATATTCCAACACGTTTGGGAAACACGTTATGTTATACGCGTGCTACATAGTTTACAGTTACGGGATATTTCAATACATAAGGTGACAAAAAAGTGTCCTGTTTGATGGTAAGCGGTTACTGCCGTCTATGGACGCTTGCAACACTTCAGCGAATAATATTAGCTGTCCCGCCCAGCTTCTTTAACAATTTCTTTAAAGGGAAAAAGTAAGTTGTTTTTTAACCACTAGGCCTAAAAAGTTCATGAAGTCTATTACCGGTTCAGAAAATAGCAAAAAATTTCGCCTTTGAAAAACTGGCAGGTTATTTAGTAACTGTACCCTGTTACTCACAACTTCCGATGAGGATCTAGAGGTTAAATTGTACCTTTATTTCGTTAGTCATACGTACGTGCCATCATCATCATCATCATCAGCAATGATGTAGCAGCACCTACAGCAGTCCACTGCTGGACATAGGCCTTTTCCACGGCGCGCTACAACACTGTCTTCGGCCTTTCGTATCGATCCGCCGCCAGCGACCCTTTTAAGGTCGTTCGTACACCGTGCCTCAGTACGCCCTACACTACGTTGATGCCAACGAGATAATATATGGCGGCGAAACGCTGACTAAAGGATTGCTACACCTAAGCTTACCCCTTAGGGGGCTCTTGTTGGAAGGTGTCGAAATCTCAGAAACAGGTTCTTTATATCTATTCACCAGTGTGTGTGTCCTTTCAACTCTTTAATACATGAGATTGATGGTTTTGTATATGTAGGAAACGCGTCTACGCTACATATGTCTACAGCAGTGTACAAACACGAGTAAAGTATAACTGTACATGGTAATACAAGCGTTGGCGGTTGTTGTATAAAGTTGGTAGCTCATTACAAGACCACCCTGGCGTGCGGGGCACCCACTAGCCAATTAGTTTTATCACAATTGCACGCAAGTACCTAGTTTGCGTTCGTTACGTGAAGTTTCATGTTGCTCCTAGAAAAATGTTAACTCGTGTACATCCATGTTATAAACGTGTGCTGAATAACATTAATAAACATATTCTTGTTTAATTTCAAAATGTTTGCAGAGCAGTTGCCTGCGACGCAAAGGTCGCAAGTTCGAATCCCGACTGTACCAATGAGTTTTTCTGAACGTTAGTACAGTGATTAGTCACACCACGAGCTTTACGGTGAAGGAAAACATCGAGAGGAAACCTGCATACGTCTGAGAAGCAATTCAAAGGCGTATGTATAGTCGTGCTTGAGTAACGGTGATGGACTCGCCATCTATCACGTTGGCACCTAATATACCTCTGGCGGAAAGTGGGTGTGTGGGTATTACCCTTGTGGGAAGGCGTGAGGATATATATAAATATAAGAAAACCCAAAAATCACGAACAATAATTATGTTGGTGGCGACTTCTCGAACCACTAGGCTAGGAACTATCATAATGTAATTAAACAGTCACAAACAAAGTTAGTGCAGTATTATACAAACTGAGTGTATCTTTCGCAATGAGGACTATTGCCAAACCATCTTCAGAAGCCATTGTGTTGGCAGGGTTTAGCATGATCCATAATTGGCAAGTGCAGCGATTCCCGCAAACACGGCTAAGATAACTTGAAAACTGAATGAATGAATGAATGAAAAATGAATGAATGATTCCCGCAAACACGGCTAAGATAACTTGAAAACTGAATGAATGAATGAATGAAAAATGAATGAATGGTTCACGCAAACACGGCTAAGATAACTTGAAAACTGAATGAATGAATGAATGAATGAATGAATGATTCCCGCAAACACGACTAAGATAACTTGAAAACTGAATGAATGAATGAATGAAAAATGAATGAATGATTCCCGCAAACACGGCTAAGATAACTTGAAAACTGAATGAATGAAAAATGAATGAATGATTCCCGCAAACACGGCTAAGATAACTTGAAAACTGAATGAATGAATGAATGAATGAATGATTCCCGCAAACACGGCTAAGATAACTTGAAAACTGAATGAATGAATGAATGAAAAATGAATGAATGATTCCCGCAAACACGGCTAAGATAACTTGAAAACCATTCAGCAATGTCCATAATATCTATTATGTATATCTTTTCCACAAAGTTCACCAGAGGGGTAGGCAGAGCTATGTAGTATACTATCTACGCATACTATTTGGTCAGAGATATATTTTTGCAGAGTCCATCGCTGTTTCGAAATGACAACTGTTAGAATTTCTTTTCAAACGTAAGCAGGTTTCCTCTCGATGTTTTTCTTCACTGTAAAGCTCGTGGTTTGACTAATCACTGTTCTTGAGTTCAGAAAAACTCATTGGTACAGTTAGGATTCGAACTACTAACATTTTGTGTCGCAGGCGACTATTCGAAACGTCGGCTGATACTTTTATTCAACTTTAATTATTTCCCCTTATTAAAAACAGTCGGGCGAAATTTGCAAGAGCACCATTCATTACCTTAAAGAAGTGTGCGATAAGCAGTTGGACATCGAGTGCAGCCGGCGTTGTTCCATTTGTCCAGACGCTTCTAAATAGAAACTTCACATGATTCATGATGTAATTTTTTCAAGCTCCGGCAATATATTACGTCCATTCCCAGCAGCTTTAAAGCACTTTCAAGATCTCCATTCTATGATAAAGCGCTGAGATAGATGGCTACAGAGCCAGCAAGGATCGAGTTAATGTGATGGCTCACATTCATTCTCAGAAATATATTTTATCACAGATAATACAAGAACTTTACACATTAAATACTTAATAAAACAAAATATAAACTATATGAAATGTACTTTTAATTGGAGATTACTGAAGCCGACTTAACAAATAGAAGTCGTATAACCACGGTCTACAAAAGAGTTGTTCTGATAAATTGTTTGAGAAAAAAATTATTGTTGAAAAGTTTTATAATTGCCAAAGTTTGTTGAAATGTGTCCTCGGGCGAACAAAGGTGGATTTAATTTTGGCTTTGTGGATCGCTGAGGTGGAAACATGGCATAATTGGGGATGGCCGAAAAACTAATAACAATTCTCCTTTGTTGGCTCAGATGTGAGTTTAACGCTAATAATGTGGAATGCAGGAAGCTTTGGTTTGTTATGGCAAAATTAAATTTATTTTACTTTAAATAAATATCCTCACGCCTTCCCACAAGGGTCCCCGAAGGGGTAGGCAGAGGTAATACCCACACACCCACTTTCCGCCAGAGGTATATTATGTGCCAACGTGACAGATGGCGAGTCCATCGCCGTTACTCAAGCACGACTATACATATGCCTTTGAATTTCTTCTCAGACGTATGCAGGTTTTCCTCACGATGTTTTCCTTCACCGTAAAGCTCGTGATGTGACTAATAACTGTACTTAAGTTCAGAAGAACCCATTGGTACATTCGGGATTCGAACTTGCGATCTTTGTGTCGCAGGCAACTGCTCGAACCACTCGGCCACCACGGCTTTTTATTTTACTTTACTTTAATTCTAATAAATAAGTACCTTGGGACAGTTCCACACAAATTGAAATAGTCTTGTGCTTAGTCTATGTGAATTGGACAACTACGTACATATAAGATTATAAAACACTAGCTGTGCCCGCGACTTCTTCGGCGTGGACGGCTCTTCATCTTTCGTAAAAATGTTTTTTTTTTTCAATAAGAAGTATCCTATATTACTTCTAATACCTCCGAGAATATGTGTACAAAGTTATATGATGATCGGTTAAATAGTTTTTACGTGAAAGCGTAACAAACAAACTTACATTCACATTTATAATATTAGTAAGGATTCAAGCCTAGGGAATAAATAATTGTGTTTATCACTTAAATATCTGCACTCAGCGGGAATCATACCCGCGATCTCAAGTTTCGCGGCCAGAACCATTAGACCAGACAACCGTCTTTATCTCCATAGCCACAAGGGGTTAAAGTAGTAGTAAAGGATAAGTTGAAAGACATCCGCTTTTCGCCGAAGATATATCTAGGCACCGACGTGACGTGACCTTTCTTATGTGCGTAATTTGAATTTCTTCTCAAACGTATGTAGGTTAATTTTTTGTTCCCTGGACTGACTCACGCTATCCGGTATCTATAATTTATATGGACACGTAGATAATGTCGTTGCCACACAAAGGATAGCGTGAGCGTGAACAGACACAGATTTTGTCTATTAGGGCTGGTCGTTCTTAATATTGAAGCTCAGGCAATGGTTTAACATTTAGGTCATCACGCTACTTTAATGTTAGTTTAATATTTTCTGATTCATTGTATTCGTATTGTTTTGCAGTCTTTTGTTATGGTATATTCTAGGGCTGAAAAGATTTCTCTCTTGTAGGTATACATGTGAAATGTTACAAGTCGTTTCACGTCTATCGATTCCGTCTCAGTAGCCGTCAGATTCCGCCTCAAGAGAGGTAGGGCATAACGGGTTTCCCGTTCGAATTTGGAGTTGCCCGACTGGGGCAGGACCTCCACCTTATAGAAGTCCGTAGCCAAATAACACAATTTATTGTGTTGTGTTCCTACGCGGTGAATAAGGTTTCCAGAAATGAGCTCCTTGGGGAGGGGGGAGGATTGTTACATTGTGTTGGAAGCAGAGGGATTAAACCCAATATGCCCCCAACACACTGTAACTCTCCGAACACAGAGTGGCAACGCGCAAGTGATACTTCGGTATCGCGAGCGTAAATAGGCTACGGTAACCGTTTCCCATCAGGTGGGCCGTATGTTTGTTTGCCACTCTTGTTGTATAAAAAAAAAAAAGTTTGCGTGTCTTAGTCATACAACAACAGTAAGTATACGAGTATTGATAGTGCCATCCACGAAGTCGCGCCCCACCAATTTGTAGTCGAGGGGGTCGCGGGATGCGGGGAGTATGACACGAGTCTATTAATTGTAGTGTGCGTGTGCACTCATAAGTAATCAGTGTATACCTACCGATAATAATCAAACATTAGTGGAACGGTGAAGGAAAACATCGAGAGGAAACCTGCATACGTCTGAGAAGAAATTCAAAGGCGTATGTATAGTCGTGCTTGAGTAACGGCGATGGACTCGCCATCTGTCACGTTGGCACCTAATATACCTCTGGCGGAAAGTGGGTGTGTGGGTATTACCTATACACTTCTGCCTACCCCTTCGGGGACCCTTGTGGGAAGGCGTGAGGATATATTATTATATTATTATTATAGTGGAAGGTTGCACACTTACTTAAGGAAGAATAGTGGGGCGCGTCTGCGTGGATGGTACTATCTATAGTTGGGGCTAAACAATACATGAAAATAATCTGTGGCACATTAATTGCTTACCACAAATTAGTTCGCTAACAAAATTATAATATTTGGGATAAATCTGGCCAGCTACGAAGCTAAGCCAAGGATGTTTGTATTGTGGAAAATAGACAACGATATTCAAATCTAATCAACATAATTAAGGACATTGGGCACACTTATTAATTGTTTGAACATAATTATAGCGTGGGAGTGTTAATAATGATATTAATAAACACCTTGGGACAATTCCACAGAAATTAAGCAAAGCTTGTGTTATGGGAACTAGACAATGATATATTTACTTATATAGATACTTAGGACATCCAAGACTATGGTACAAACACAAAACACAAGTAGTGTTCATGTCACACAAATGTGAGCGGGAATCGAACCCGCGACCTCAAGTTTCACTGTCAGGACCTCGAAACACTAGACCAGACGGCCGTCAAATGAAAGATCCACTATTAAAACTATATTTAGATATTTATATAAGTTTGTCTGTATTTGGTGTATCAGTGGCTTCTTTTCCCCAAGACACTTTTTTTTATACAACAAGAGTGGCAAACAAGCATACGGCCCACCTGATGGGAAACGGTTACCGCAGCCTATTTACGCTCACGATACCGAAGTATCACTTGCGTGTTGCCACTCTGTGTTCGGAGAGTTATAGTGTGTTGGCAGCATAATGGGTTTAATCCCTCTGCTTCCAACACAATGTAACAATCCTCCCCCCTCCCCAAGGAGCTCATTACTGGAAACCTTATTCACCGCGTAGGAACACAACACAAAAAAATTTGTTATTTGGCTACGGACTTCTATGAGGTGGAGGTCCTGCCCCAGTCGGGCAGCTCCGAATTCGAATGGGAAACCCGTTATGCCCTACCTATCTTATACATGTGCGAACGTAACGCATATGCCTTTGAATTTCGTCTTAAGCGTGTAAAGGTTTTCACTCGAAGTTTTCTTACACCTTAAAGGCTATAGTGTGGTAATTTACTTTACCTAAGACCGAAAAAATCACTGACGGTACAGTTCAGCGGAGTTTGAACCTACAAAACTTGTTATGCTTATGACTACATAAACCTGTCGGCCTGTCGGTTGCTATTGGTTCATTATTCTTGAATGTATAAAATATTTGTATTTTGTCTTAAATTACATATACATATCATCACACCAAGTCCCTAACGTAGGCAGAGAGAACAGAGCGCCAATTCTCTATAGACTTACATACCTCTTTCGCTTCGTCCACAATCACCAGTGTCTACATACACGCTCGTCAGTTTCAAGTACTCTTGACGTTCCCGTTGCCTTAAATTAGAGACTATAATTGCAAAAACACACCAGTATTCGGAAATCTACACACTAGGTTTTAGTGTTTCAACTCAACATTTCAATTCAAAACGCTACGCCCTCTCTTCTAAGCTACAGAGCGGAATGATTAAAATCAACGACGTATAATTACACAACTTGGATGTATTTGATAATCTAGTTCGTTAATCAGAGCATAAACTTGTGATTATGACTAATTACGTGTATTATAGATTGAGCTATGCGTAGGTGTCGTTATAATGTTAGACGTTACCGCGCGTTAATGAACTGTACATTCTGATAGCAAATACAGAAATATGGGTATGTACATACCCGTATGGATAGCTCGAGCAAATGGATGAATACGGTAGCATGTGTTTGATGGCTGATAACATCTCGGTGAATATTTGATGTTATTTTTAGAACGGAAAGATATAATATATGAATCCCGTTCTTTTTCGATTTATGTCGATCTGTAAAAGCAGTCATGGGCATAAGAACTCGCTGACCCTTTCATTTGGAGGTTATTGATCCGCCTGGTTGAGTATTGTCACAAATTGTATGTAAACTGACAAAGGCACCCTCGGAACAAGACCCGTATTCTCTGTCAGCGCATTAAATCAAAGCAAGGATTGGTTAAAAAATAACAAGGTACGCGAGTGTTTCAGTACTTTGTTGGTCAGTAAACCAATAAAGCGAGCCCACGGAGCCGAGAACTTCACCGGTCCAATAATACATTCTTATTTCACACTAACTGTGTGTCACAAAACATAAGCGACACGGAACCACACAAAAACTGTAGAGTCGTTGAACGTTTAATAAGTTTACCCGATAATGTACATATATATAGATATATGCATACATACGTACATATCATCACGCCAAGTCCCTAACGGGGTAGGCAGAGAGTATAGAGCGCCAGTTCTCTTTAGACTTGCATACCTCTTTCGCTTCGTCCACACTCATCAGTCTCTTCATACATGCTCGTCGGTTTTGAGTACTCTGGACGTAGATATTTTATCATAAAAAAGCGTTGGGTGAGATCTTCTGAACACAAGTACAGTGATCACTCACACCACGAGCTTAACGGTGAAGAAAAACATCGCGAGGAAACCTGCATACGCTTGAGAAGGAATTAAAAGACGTATGTATAGTTGTGCTTGAGAAACGGCGATATACTCTCTCTCTAGCACGTAGGCTCCTAAAATATATAAGTAAATTTGTTACTACCTACGTGCCTCTTTCTACCCCTTCGATGACCCTTGTGGGAAGTGTGAATAACGAAGAATATAACTATGATACGTTTTTAACTATTATAGTTAACACAATAATATGGTATTTGTATCTGAAATAAATTATACAAATAAACATAAAAAAAATATTCCTACAGTTCCGGTTCTACTTCAATATTTTAATCATATTCTCGTGTTATAGGGAAGCAAAGTGAAATGACTTATTAATCTTAAAGACGGTATCTCAATAAGATGTCACGTTTCTCGTAGCTCGAGCCTCACCTGAAGGGTTTTGTAAAAGGGAAATAAAGTGCTGTACCTTACTGGACCCGAGGCGGCCCATGGGTCAGCGGATATTGAAATAAGGTTGCCTATTGACCGGTTTCGGACTCCTGTGCGTTTTTATTATTTATGCTTTGTGCCAACTCAGCATAATGTACTGTAAAAATGGCCCGTATAATATGCCTTTATGCAAACGTTAGGAAATAATTGGATCGGGGGACATTAATTCTAGCAGAACGAATAGTTGGGTATCGTCTTCAAACTCAACTGTACCGTAACAAATGAACAATAAGTATCAATTTAAAACTATAATGTGACCGTGGTGGCTGAGTGGTTCGAGTAGTTGCCTGCGACACAAAGATCGCAAGTTCGAATCCCGACTGTACCAATGAGTTTTTCTGAACACAGTGCAATTTCTCAAAACGCTTAACTTCTACATACTCATAGTCAAGTTCAGCGATCCCTCATACCACGAACCTAACGGTGAAGGTAAATATCGACAGGAAACCTGCATGCGTCTACGAAGCAATTCGAAGGCGTATGTATAGTCGTGGTTGAGTAACACCGATGGACTTGTCATCTGTCACGTTGGTACCTTATATATCTCTGGCGGAAAGTGGGTGTGTGGGTATTACCTATACACCTCTGCCTACCCCATCAGGGACCCTTATGGGAAAGCGTGAAAAAAGTGTATAAGGTGAGTGTAAATGAAAGAGTTGGAAGGGGTAATCCAAGGCGGACGTTTCTGGAAGAAATCAGGGACGTCTTGAAAAAAGGTCAGGTAACGAGTACCCCACGTATGAAGGGAAAAATGATAGTGGACAAAGCGAAACAAGTATGTAAAGTTCGTAGCCAGTGGTGGAAAGAAGTGGTCTCTGCCTACTTCTACGAGAAAGAGGCGTGAATACATTTACGTTTTTTTTTTATACAACAAGAGTGGCAAACAAGCATACGGCCCACCTGATGGGAAACGGTTACCGTAGCTTGTTTACGCTCACGATACCGAAGTATCACTTGCGTGTTACCACTCTGTGTTCGGAGAGTTAGTGTGTTGGCAGTATAAGGTTTAATCACTCTGCTTCCAACACAATGTAACAATCCTCCCCCCTCCCCAAGGAGCTCATTACCGGAAACCTTATTCACCGCGTAGGAACATAACACAATAAATTGTGTTATTTGGCTACGGACTTCTATAAGGTGGAGGTCCTGCCCCAGTCGGGCAGCTTCGAACGGGAAAACCGTTATGCCCTAACTCTCTTAATTTTTATTACATTCGGGATCCCAAAACAACCATAATGTTTATTAGAACTAAGAGTTCATGATAGGCTTATAACTATGTTAGTAATTATCTATGGTATGTGTGCGTTGCAGTTGGCAAAGGGCCATAGCTCTGTGTGTGACATTACTGCAATAGCAAAACACAGATTTTCAGCTAACGCCAGTGCCACATTACACCTCGGCGTATTCTATATATCTCACATTATTTTGAGGTGTTTCTGAGTTACTTGAATTAAGATGTGATGACATAGGTTGCAACGTGTCAAATGGCGAAACTAACGCTATCCCTGTTCAGAAGCAACTCATTAGAACAGTCCACCGGGGTTCGAATGCAATCTTCGCATGGCAAGCAACTTGGTTTGGCCACAATGTCATTGGCTCTTGTCGGCGGTAAGGTAATATCACATGAATATATACCTAGTGTGTGGTGTAGGGTGTTTGTATCGTGTTGGGACGAGCTGTGTTACATAAATCGGCCTCCGTCGGACCGGAAAACTACGTCGCTGGAGTTGATGCCGCTTTTAAACTGATATTTATCGTCCCGCTGCTTGCTGTGGTATTTTATGGCTCTTTTAAAATTAAATACGCTTTTAAGCCGTACTCGTAAAATATAGAAAACTAAAACGGTTTACCCACAGCGAGTAATTGATACTACATACATTGAGATACTTAAAGTTCGACAGTTCTTCCTATTCTTTAAGCCTTCTTTAACTTATATATTTTGCTTAATATTGTATACTACACTGAATTTACGATGTAATATTCTCTATAATAACATTATCTTTAATTTCAGTGTAAACAGAGTTGCTTTTACTTTAAACTTTTGCTGGTAGTGTAAACAGAGATCTCCTTAAGTATTTATTAGCTCTACGTCTCCCCACGTGAGTTTCCAAATGTTTGGACAACATACTATATTAGTGACGGTTATGTTACGATTTAAACATGGCCCATAGATATTTTAGTCGAACGACACGATTTTAATCAAATCTTTTTTTAAACTATTATCTTAGATTTTTCAGGTAAGCAAAATTCTTCACGTTTTTCTTTATCGTAATACTTGGTAACAAATTACTGTACGCAGAACAATACTTATTCCTAGAAACCAACAGGGCAGTTGTAAATATCGTATAGATATTTATCAACTTTAGCTTGATCAATTGTTTTCATTTTTCAACAACAATTTGTTCTTTTTATAAAAACTCGTCTCTTCCAAGGAATAAGGTTCTCTTTTTTCTTGTGACTATAATTGTTTGAAAATACCCCTTTATATAGCTGATGAAGCGCGTAACTCTGTTACGGAGAATATTAAACAGAGGAGCATTCCCTCGGTCGGCATGTTTAACGCAGCAATAATGCAGGCAACGATATTGCAGGATTGCACAGCTATAAAGTTGCGTCAACGACGAGATTCTTGTTTGCTAGATGCCCTAGTATTAAGATACACAGTATTCAAAATACATACATAATTTTTATTCACGCCTTCGCCCACAGTAGGCAGAGGTGTGTAGTACCCACACGCTCGGTTTTCTTGCCGGTTCTTCTCCATGGAAACGACCAACCCGAACCGTGCACCTTTTTCGACGTCCCACCTAGGCCTAAGTGAAATAAAAATATTTTGATTTTTGATTTTTCGCCTGGGACACATTTAAGGTGTCAACGTGGCAGATGGCGGGTTCATCACCGTTACTCAAGCACGATTATAAATATTTCTTTATATATCTTTTCAAATGTTTCAGGATTCGTACCGATGTTTTCCATCCCCGTAAAGTTCGTGGCGTAACTAATTATTTAAAGTTAGTTCAGATGTCTATTGAACTTTGTCAACTTTAAATATTCCTTTCCGCTATTATTTTATATTTGATATACAATCGTTGTATATAAATATAAAAAAAAATATTGTACTGTTAGAGCGCGAGACTATGTTTACAGCTTAAATGAACTTTGATTGGAAAAAACTGAGGGAGGTCAGTGAAAATGTACGTAGGGAAAGGAATTTAGAATGCTGTTGCCTGAGGGAGAATAAAATATCTTCACAGATTCTTACGATGGTTCTCCGATGGGTAGGCAGTGGTATTATAGTAACATCCTATATTTGCCGCAATATATATTTAGGTGTCAATGAGTCAAATTGCGAGGCAATACCACCCGGGTAGCAAACAAGCATGCGGTCCGCCTGATGATAAGCAGTTACCACCGCCTATGGAAGCTTGCAACACTAGGACCCTGCAGGAAACTTTTCACAGCCTTGTTGAAGAACTCCATTCTGTACTCTCCAGGGAAAACTCAACGGGGTATATAGTACGTATATGATTTTTTTATAAAACGTATGCAGGTTTTTCCCTGCTGTTGCCCTTCACTTTAAAGCTTGTGATGTACAGTTCAATCAGTACAGCCGTTCATTAAACTCATTGATCCAGTCAAGATTCGAACTCACAACTCTGTGTTGTAGAAGCTCCTCAAACACTCGGTCATCACAGCTCTATTACATCGGAATCAAGCATGTTACTATTCCTATATTTGTATCAACTGTCTATAATTGTGCTACTGTGTTTCTATCAAGTGTCAAGCCAGTAAGCATGTCAAACGCAGGTAGAGATAATCTACAAAGGATCGTTATTTGAGGGGTAATAATGGAAAGTCAGAGTGAATATACATAGTTACCTATTCAAGCGAAATATCTATTAATTATACCATCGATTATAAAACAACATTGAATTATACATACATACATACATATCATCACGCCAAGTCCCTTACGGGATAGGCAGAGAGTATAGAGCGCCAGTTCTCTCTAGACTTACATACCTCTTTCGCTTCGTCCACATTGAATCAATAGTAATATAAGAATTGCGCAACTCTTCCTGTTTATATCAGTGTTTCACGCCCAGCCCACAGAACTAATTTAGATAAATTTTGATATGGCATTAAATGGGATATTGGAAAACGACAAAACTTTTTGTCAGTATAGTTGGCAAAATATAACTTGAAGTGGATCATCTCGATATATGATAGGATAGATAAAACTACATGGTTGTCATGGAGACGTGGACAATGACAAAGAGGGATAGAGAGGTGTTGGAGGCATTTGAAATGTGGTGCTGGAGAAGGATGGAAAAAATCAGCTGGACGGAAAGGGTCACAAACGAAGACGTGCTGAAAAGAGTTAAAGAAACAAGAATTCTGCTGGAAACAGTCGAGAATAGAAGAGGAAAGATGATATGCCACCTTATACGACATGATAGCTTCTTTAGAAACATTTTAGAAGGAAAGGTAGAGGGGAAGAGAGGAAGAGGAAGACCAAGATTAACATACATGGGTCAGATTAAGGAAAAAATTTCTCTCATGACGTATAAGGAGGTCAAGGAGGTTGCGCTGGACAGAAGCGAATGGAGGGGACTGCATCAGAGACGCCGACAAGAGCCCAGCTCTTAAATTTGTGATGATGAGATAAAACAATTGGCTACTCGAAGTAAAAACACATAAAACAAGTGAAAAATCAAAGGCATAATAAGGTTACGTTGGTTTTAGATATATAAATGTGGCTAGAAAAGGTGGGTTATTAAATTTTAGTTTCAATTACCAATATCATTGATCGAAAAATCAAAGCGCTCAGCATTACCGGTAGTCACTTACTGACTTACCCATCAGTGACTCGCTGTGATTATATATACATGCGTTGACATTAGTCTAGAGAGAACTGGCGCTCTATACTTTCGGCCTACCCCGTTAGGGACTTGGCGTGATGATAATGACTAGCAGCTGGGCCCTACGATTTCACTCATACATTTTCCCCGATTTTATAAAATTTTTCATTGATATTCCTCTTCTATTAGTTTTAGTGATGTTATAAAAATTGGAAAAAAAAATGGGCTATCTAATGCAAAAATATATTTTCATATCAGACAAGTCGCCAAGATTAACCTGTAACACGGGTTTACGTTCTAGACCTACCTCAGGCACCATTCTCTCAATAAACTTTACATTTTACTATTGCTGATAAGGTTACGAGTGTAATTTATACAGAACAGCTTTGTGGAGAGATAGTAAATGAAATGAAAATGATTAGCGCGTTCAAACAAACACACAAAAAAACCAAGATTTAATCATCACTTCAGCATTATAATATTAGCAAATATAGTTTAAAATACCATAACCTCGTAAAATAACGGTCTTTATTATAATCATAATATACAATTATGAAATAACCAAGAACAACAAACTCGACCAAAGTTTCTTATATAAAGCCAACAGTTTTGCCTACACAGACTTAAAAACTTTTTCAATATTAATTCACCCCTAACAAAAGTTAGTATTTAAGTGTACTTTTGAGCGTTATGCGATAGTAGTAAATTTAAAGTTTCCCAGGTACCCTCCGCCCGTGGCGGCCGGAAGGTGAGAACTTCAATAACATCATTGCAGACCGAGCATAACGTAGCCCGCACGTGGCGCCGGTACCTCGGGTTCTCGATTGTGAACTATGACTAAAAATGGCCGTAATAATAGTCTTTTATTATTCTTTGTGTGACAGGCCAATTCAGTGATGTTTTGGCGGACCGTATAGACCGTAGTAACTCGTTGGGAAAATTTATCTCACCTGTTTTGCAGTCATGTATAACACAGTTACATAACTTTGTACATGATTTGTACAACAATCACTGATTACCAAATGATTTGGAAAGAGTAACTATGGAGTTTCTTGCTGGTTCTTCTCCATGGAAACAACCAACCAGAACCGTGCACCTTTTTCGACGTTTTTTAAGTACAAACAGACTTTAAAAAATTGCATACATGATCCCACGATTATAAAACACTACATCCTACTAATATTATAAATGTGAACTTTTGCAAGGATGTTTGTTACTCAAGTAGGCGTGTCCGTTTCTCCATTACTCGTACGTCTTTGAATTTCTCCTGATAATTATGCTAGTAGTTTTCGTCGCAATGTTTATTTTACCGTAAATCTCTTTGAATATAAATATTACTTTAAGAGAGGTGGTGGCCGAGTGGTTCTCGTAGTTACCTGCAACACAAAGATTGCAAGCGTGAATCCCAACTCCGAATTCGAGAGGAAACCGGCATACATTTGAGATGACATTCAAAGAAGTGTGTATTATAGTCGTGCTTGAGTTACAGCGATGGACTTGCCAGCTGTCATGTTAGCCACCTAAAATATATCTCTGGCGGAAAGTGGGTGTGTGGATACTACTTACTCATCTCTGCCTACTCTTGAGTGTATATAATTATATGTGTAAATGACTGTATTAAAACACTCATTGATACTGGGTGCTGGGGACTTGAAGCTGGTATCTTGACTTTACCAGGAAGCGGCCTGAACGAGTAGTTTATTCACACTTGACTCACGACTCGGGGAATCGCTTGCGCGCTGCCGACCTTACGTATAAAACAAGCTTTGTATTATCCTGTTGTTAAATTTTGATATTACATGAGTTTATTGCGTAATGAAATCGAAGACCCTTGGTAACCTCCGATGCCACATGAGGCAGCCAGAAGTCACGTATTGTACGACTATTACCGTACTTTCTTTGTCCAGGGCCACTCTAATGCAATAAACTGGGTGATACGTGGCGCCAGTGCTATCTACCCCTTTATATGAACAGTTTGCCCTTTCACGTCGACCCTTAATATACTGTCAAGTGCTATTACTACTACGTACTATTTATATTGAGTGACATTTGCATCAAAATATGTTCAAATTCAAGACTCCAAGGGTGGGTAAATGGAGGTAAGCATCCGTTGTTTCTAGACTTAGTTAGCAGACCTTTGCTATAAACATTATTTTCGAAAAAGCTCTGGTTTCAAGAACTGTTCGTTCTTATATTTTACTCTTCGATCGATATGATCTAGGTAGTTGGAACGTGATCTTTTTTGGTATCTTCCTTCAGACACTTATAGCATATCATCACGCCAAGTCCCTAACGGGGTAGGCAGAGATTATATAGCGATAGTTCTCTCTAGACTTACATACCTCTTTCGCTTCGTCTACATTCATCAATCTCTTCACCTCTATTATATAGAATTAGACTACCTAACTATACTAACTGCGTATAAGTAGTTGCTCTAAGCAACTACTTATAGAAGAAAGAAAGATGAAAGAGAAGAAAAAAGAGCTTTAAGAAGTTTTACAGACAGGATAGATAGATAGTAACGCCAAAAGAATAAGTGGAAATATCAAGCATAGAAGATGGTACTATAATTAAATATAAGATCAACAAAAATTCTCTACAACTGAATGTTGGTGATATAACACGCCTACTCGATTTCATGCGATGCCTTCGCGACGCCTCGCGATTTCAACAAGGACCGTACCGTTTTGTTTGGTATACATGTTCAGTTGAAAATACTTTAATGAAAGCATATTTAACAGTTAACATTATTATCATAACAAATTAACTCAATGGAACACCTGCATTGTAACTATCGCATTATAAACAATACTCAATTACGCACTTTATTGGCATGCAAATAGGGTTATAATATGTGCTTGTCACAGTCGCCGCGGCTGAATGATGGTTGAATAAACAATAAACGACGATGATTTGGTGTCAATGTGTCCGTATGTGCAGAACAATGATTTGTTCAGTACAATGCGGTTTGCGATGTGTTAATTTTGTTACTGTTAATGTTTTCCTGGTACATCCCACATTGCGCAAGGGATCCCGGGGCTAGGGGCTTCCCCCTTGATTTGCAGGAGTGTCTATCCAAATCTAGTATTGGTGAGACCACTGATGAGTTGTCCAGGTCTTTTTATCATCTTCTTTGTGGTCTACCTCGTTAACATCTTGTATAATAGTATAATATATCCTCACGCCTTCCCACAAGGGTCCCCGAATGGGTAGGCAGAGGTGTATAGGTAATACCCACACACCCACTTTCCGCCAGTGGTCTATTAGGTGCCAACGTGACAGATGGCGAGTCCATCGCCGTTACTCAAGCACGACTATTACATACGTCTTTTGAATTTCTTCTCAGATGTATGCAGGTTTCCTCTCGATGTTTTCCTTCACCGTAAAGCTCGTGGTGTGACTAATCACTGTACTTAAGTTCAGAAAAACTCATTGGTACAGTCGGGATTCGAACTTGCGACCTTTGCGTCGCAGGCAACTGCTCGAACCACTAGATAGTTTGACCCTAGCTTTATTACTTCCACAGACAACTTAGCCTCACACACGAGAAACTAAAATTTATTCAATTACATCATTTGTATTTACAATTATAGTTGGATCTCAAATTTATTAAACTGCGAAGTAACAACATTACAGACGACATCTTATGAAAATAACCATATTTAGGTATAAATGAAGGTTGAAAATTTCCGATTTAATCGTAAAACTATAAAATTATCTCGTCAGTTCACTCACAAATAATTAGGATTCAGTTTGGTTTTAATTAAAACGACCTTTGCCTAGGAACCGAATCAATTTTGGGGCTTATTGAATATTGATTTCAATTAATTCGCCTCATTTAAGTTTCCACTATCTACAAACAGGCCTTTGTCTATTGCGAGGCACTTTAAGCGTGTCTATTAAATTTGTCGGAGCTCTTTAAATATTTTGTCTGTTTAAGTTCTTTGGGAGACAAGTAACATTTTGGGCGCGATTTAATAATGCTTCGATAAGTCCACGAGCCGTTGTCATCATTATTCAAGAGTTAGAAAGAGACAGTATCATTGACGTCATAATTATACCTTATAAACATTCTTGATTTTCTATTGCTATCTTTGTAAATAGATCCAAGTTAGTTGTTAACATACATACATACATACATACATATCATCACGCCAAGTCCCTAACGGGGTAGGCAGAGAGTATAGAGCGCCAGTTCTCTCTAGACTTACATACCTCTTTCGCTTCGTCCACATTCATCAGTCCCTTCATACATGCTCGTCGGTTTCGAGTACTCTTAACGTTCCCGTCCATCAGAGTCCGATCTATTTGATCCAGATAAGAAACTTTCTCTAAGAAAACCTTATCATTAGAATTACTTAAGCCTCTGTTGATAACAAACTGCTAACCGCCACTTTATTTCCGGACTTTATTAGCAGTTTTAAACTAAACTAGAATATGTGTTAAAATAAAAAAGTCAAGATGGCTGGGTGGTTATTGTAGTCGTAAGCATCGCAAGGTTGCAAGTTCGAAACGCAACTCTATCTGAACTGAGTTTTAATGAATTTAAGTGCAGTGATTATGACACAGAGCTTTATGGTGAAATCAGACACCGCGGGTCCCTGCATAAGTAAGTAGTAAGTTAATGATGTATTTACTTGAAAAAACTAAAGAAGTAAGAAGGTATATAAAAAATCAAGAAAGAAAATTTATTTGCACAAGCCAATTTTCCAACAAAAGAGGTTAGCTAACAAACTTAATGAATATTCATAATGATACATCATAAATTTAGATATTGTACTGTACTGTAACTGTCGATACACGAACCCTTTGTCTCCACAACGCAAGTCTTTGTGTGTGGTATAAATCAAGCAATTAATTAAACACCTTCATTAATTATTGGTGAGTCGCAATCTGAATAATTACATTGGAAATTTATGCTTTGCTCTAGTCGACCGCATGGCTATAATTAGGAATTATTATCTAAGTGATTATTCTCACTATACAACATTGAAATGGTATTGTTGGTCTGTTCTTATATATGTAAGTAAATAAAGTAATCAGTATTATTTTCTCACACGTTCTCACCAGAGCTTTTTTTATACAATAAGAGTGGCAAACAAGCATAGCTACGGCCTACCCGGTGGAAAACGGTTACCGCAGCCGATTTAAGCATTCAATACCGAAGTATCACTTGCGCGTTGCCACTCTGTTTTCGGAGACTTATACTGTGTTGGCAGCATAATGGGACTAATCCCTCTGCTGCCACCACAGCATAACAATCCTCCCCCCTCCCCAAGGAGCTC
The DNA here is from genome assembly GCA_016069955.1 of Drepana arcuata. Taxonomy (NCBI): domain Eukaryota; kingdom Metazoa; phylum Arthropoda; class Insecta; order Lepidoptera; family Drepanidae; genus Drepana; species Drepana arcuata. Next base: position 36,610 of record JACCPG010011185.1, read on the forward strand.
ATTACTGGTTACCTTATTCACCGCGTAGGAACACAACACAATAAATAGTGTTATTTGGCTACGGACTTCTATAAGGTGGAGGTATTTGGACCTGCCCCAGTCGGGCAGCTCCAAATTCGAACGGGAAACCCGTTATGCCCTACCTCTCTTAAAAATGGGGTAGGCAGGAGTTTAAAAACATCCTCTTTTCGTCTGAAATATGTATATCTAGGTGCCAATGAGGTAGATGGCGAGTCCGTCGCCGTTTCTATACATACTTTCCTTTCGATGTTTTATTTCACTCTGAAGCTCGTGGTGTGTATAATAAATAATTTCAAGGTTCCAGCTTAACGACGTCAACGAAAATTTTAAATAATTATGAATTTGAATCCGAAATCTTAGCTTTGCAGAGACGAATATTTAAGCCAACTTGCGACGCAAAGGTCGCAAGTTCGAATCCCGACTGTACCAATGAGTTCTTTCTGAACTTAAGTACAGTGATTAGTCACACCACGAGCTTTACGGTGAAGGAAAACATCGAGAGGAAACCTGCATACGTCTGAGAAGAAATTCAAAGGCGTATGTATAGTCGTGCTTGAGTAACGGCGATGGACTCGCCATCTGTCACGTTGGCACCTAATATACCTCTGGCGGAAAGTGGGTGTGTGGGTATTACCTATACACCTCTGCCTACCCCTTCGGGGACCCTTGTGGGAAGGCGTGAGGATATATTATATTATTGGCACGCTAACGGTTTGTTAATTATCACAAGATACGCGCACAAGATAATTTTACGGTTCAATTTTATTGGTCGCAAGTTCGAATCACGACTGTACCAATGAGTTTTTCTGAACTTAAGTACAGTAATTAGTCACACCACGAGCTTTACGGTGAAGGAAAACATCGAGAGGAAACCTGCATACGTCTGAGAAGAAATTCAAAGGCGTATGTATAGTCGTGCTGGAGTAACGGCGATGGACTCGCCATCTGTCACGTTGGCACCCAATATACCTCTGGCGGAAAGTGGGTGTGTGGGTATTACCTATACACCTCTGCCTACCCCTTCGGGGACCCTTGTGGGAAGGCGTGAGGATATATTATTATATTATTATTATTTAATTTTATTGGTCAAAAATATACATACTTATTACCATCATATCGAAGCTCCACGGGGTAGGATTGAGCGGAGCACCAGTTCGGCTTGTTGGCGAGCTTGTATGAAGGGTCGGATGAATGTACCTCTTTCTCTTCGTCCACATTCATCAGTCTCTCCATACATGCTCGTCGTTTTCGAGTACTCTTGTACGTAACAACAATATATATATACATAATCGCGCTCTACTCTCTCTGCATACCCCGACACTTGGCGGGACAATATATTCGGATATAAGCAGCTTGATCTAGTGCTCCTAACTGCGAAACTTGAAGTCCCAGTTCGATTCCCGCTGAGGGCAGAGATTTGTGTAATGAACACGAGTATTATACGTTAGTCTTGGATGTCTTTATGTATATATCTATATAAGTAAAACATATCGTTGTCTAGTTACCATAATACAAGCATTGCTTAACAATTTGAGTGGAAAAAAAAAGTATAAAAGTCGGCATTAAGTTCGCTTTAGCAAATTGTTTTGCAGGAAGTTTTAATAATATAAATAAAAGTCCAAATGCGTGTTTAATTACTACAAACTACACTCACGTGTGTCTTTGATTAGACCACTCCTAATCTCACTACGTGTAACCGGTTCCGAATGCCAGGTCTAAATGGGTTGTGCGGCGACGTTAAAGCTGGTGATGTCGGCCTCATCAGCAGATGTGCTGGCACGGTACATAAATGTGGAACGTGCCGCCCAATTCCAACACTAATGAATGTCAACTGAATCCCACCGTTGCGTCTGGCTGCAACACAAGCGGGCTGAGAAGCGGTAGCGGGAGCGGTTTGCGGCAAAAGGTATGGTGTCAGTGAAAGGGGTGTCATTATACATGTATATACAGGGAACAAATTGGAAAAAAAACGGGGAGGTTGATTCGCCGTTTCATCTCCTGGCAGGATCTTTGAAAACGGTGTTAACTTTAATATTTTATTTAGTATGTGACGCTTAATATGTGTTCCGTTTCCCTTACGTTAAATAAAAGATTTTGATTTCTATTTGATATTGACCAACATTAGGTATCATATACAATGTATGCATTTTTGATTTCATCATTTCATGGCATGAAAATTCTTCAAAATGTTTGCAATGGTCCGGTGGTGAGTTTCAGTATATCATCTATTCAGTACTCAAGTGGTTCGTCACACCACGAGCTTTATGGACGGGGAAATTTTTCAGAGACAGTAGAGGCCAAAGTTCTCTATGGACTTACAGACCTCTTTCACTTCATCCTCATTAATATATCTTCACGCCTTCCGACAAGGGTTGCCGAAGGGGTAGCCAGAGGTGTGAAGTTAGTTCCTACACACCCACTTTCAGCTCGAGATATTCACTTCCCATCAGAAAAATCGAAACACCTTGCGAGTTTATGTTTTGTAAGGATGATCAGAAAAATGTGTAAATATACACATTTTTAAGGAATATATGTCAAATGTCACTTAATAGTGTATAATACCTCATATTACTATAGGGGAAAGCATCACCAAAGCCTCGCTCACTCTCGCTTTGCCAACCATTATGCCGGGTGAAGTTGCTGTGTTAGCAGCAAAAGAAAGCTACGTAGAGCTTCTGAAAAAAAACCTTTACGTGTAGTATTGCAATATTATCACAACTATATTTTGCAAGTGGAGGTCCTGTCCTTTGTAAACTTCAAAACTGAGCGGGAGAACCATTGCTTTTTTTTCTTCCGGCGGCAAACGTCATCAATCACTTAAAAGGTAGCGATCGAAGACCAGTAATGTTACTAAAAGTTGACAGTAATAATAATACGAAATCATTCACAATAATTAATAGAGTACAAGCTGGTCCCTGTACCAGGTTACAGGTCACCAGTTGCATCCCTCCAGTGGCATAATAGTACAAAAATGATACAAGTTCATGTTGTAAAAGTATTGTAGCCCTACATATTAGGGCCACTAAGCACAACGTATTCGGCGCAGTCAGGCAGCGACTGGCTAATAAGCTTAAAACGCCACGCGTTACGGCCCTTTACAACTACATCCAATTTGTCGGAGAGCGTTTTTGTTGAGCGTCTGAACAGTTCATTGCAAGGACCAATTAAGAGGTCAGAGAACTGGAGTGTTTAATTCACTTTGAACGAACTGTGTTGGCATATTGGATGCATAATTGTTGGATGTAACTGCTGTATTGTTCACTGTTTATAAGCTGAGCAAAGTCGTAGAGACACGCAATCAACTCTTCAAAATATTAATTTATTTTTAATGTATCGTTATGAATTTCAATTCTACACCAATGTAGCTATATTGTGTTTATTGGAGCAGAAATTCAAATCGAATATTCAGTTAGAAACTCAACCAATTAACATTATTTAGCTGAAGACAACGAGAAGCAACAAGTTAATTGTGCAATTGAAGCAATTAACAGCAAAACTAAATGGATTCAAGTCATTAAAAAATAATACATTTTAAGAAAGAAAAAGGCAGTAACGGCATAGTTCATCTTTTATTATATGCTACTAGCATGACTATCTTTACCCAATAGATAGCTACTTACTAGCGATACCCCAGATTACTTTACATTCGATTGATTCGATTGGATAGTGTGATGGTGAAAGTGGCGCGCTTCTGCCAGTGCGACTATATCGTGTGGTTGAAAAAAAACCTTACTCACCACTGGGACACAGCACCACTCAGAAGCAGTACCTAGCTGCGAATATAGGCAAGAGAACATGATGTAGTTGGCTTGTCCCTACATGTGATCCCCACTGGTACTAACTGAGCAGTGGAAGACAGGACAGGACAGGAGCAGTACCTTCAGCGCCAGTCGGGTAGCTCAAATTCTGAACTGTAGAATCGTTGTGACCTGTCTTCAACTACTCTGTTAATACCATCGGATTACGAGTAGTGACAAGCGAACTATGGACGCGATCTGCATCAACCTCCATGCCTTTGCCTTGTATGGAGCATATGCCCAAGAGATATATGTACATTGTATGCTCATATCAAACCACAGTCACAGTGTTTTGTATTTTTTAATTTAGGCGACCTTTTTCAACCTCAGGTCAGCATTTTATCTGCAACGTCGGGGACCGCTGACCGCCGTGTTTGTCTTTAATTTCCTCGCCGTAATCTTAATTGCTATTCCCGGTGGATTTTTAGGGCCGTTTTCTTACCAAATGACATCCCTCGTTGTGATGTTTTAAGCAACAACTTTTATAAAAACGCCGGTAAATTAAAGTTAGATGTTGTAGGGTTAAGAATAATTCTGTTCTTGCAGTGATTGATAAACATTACCCAGCAGGGTTATTTATTCTGTAAATTGGCTGTTCTGCGACGACATAAGACAATTTTTTTATGTCAACGTGCGGTATGTATCATTGGTGCTATACACCAATCGCCTTTAGTAAAAATCTTTAAAAAATTAAGCTACCGAGCAGTACAACCAACTTATAGGCGGAATATCGTAAAAGTGGTGTAAGTGCGTAATCTCTTACGTTATTATTCTGTAGTACTCTACAATTAATGGTTACATTGGTTAAACAATATTATCGCCTCTTATAGTTAATTCTATGAATTGAATGTATGCGAATACTTATAATGTTAATTGAAAGTAATAATCGAGAGCAAACCTACATAATTTTAATACATACGTTTATACATATCATTACGCCAAGTCCATCGTATAGTCGGGATTAGAACTTGCAAACTTTATGTTGCAGGCAACCACTCGCATCACTCGGCCGCCACGGCTCTATGTATATATATATTATTAAAAACCAGAAGTGGATTTATTAAAAATAGTAATGAACTATCAATACATTTATTATAGTCAGGACAAAATGATTAGCCACTTAGTTATTATTACAAAACTAATATGAGAGAACGACCGACTCTTCAGAACCGCGCGAATGCCTGTCAAAAGCCCATGTGTCAAAGCTTGCTGTCTATGGCATTCTGCTTGTACTCGGACCACAGATAATAATTGGTAACAATATATATATATATATATATATAATAATCTATAGAATCCCGAGCGATAGAAGTAATCATTTAAATATTGTATAATTAGACGCTCGAAGCGTCCAACGTGATAGTAGAGAAAAATTTAAAGTTATTGAGCGTTTGATTTACGAGAGACGCGACGCCGGTTTCTAGAAATGCTATTTATATATTTGAAACTTGTCCCGGGTAGTCTCTGTCAGCGCTCTGTGAGGCGAACTTTAGGGTGTAGTTCAGACAGACGTGTTATTAAAGTAACATAGGTTTAAATATAGAGAGGTAGAGCATAACGGATTTCCCGTTCGAATTCGGAGCTGCCCGACTGGGGCAGGACCTCCACCTTACAGAAGTCCGTAGCCAAATAACAAAATTTTTTGTGTTGTGTTCCTACGCGGTGAATAAGGTTTCCAGTAATGAGCTCCTTGGGGAGGGGGGAGGATTGTTACATTATGTTGGTAGCAGAGGGATTAAACCCATTATCCTGCCAACACACTATAACTGTCCGAACACAAAGTGGCAACGCGCAAGTGATACTTCGGTATCGTGAGCGTAAATAGGCTACGGTAACCGTTTCCCATCAGGTGGACCGTATGCTTGTATGCCACTCTTGTTGTATAAAAAAAATTATATATATATGCACATGAAGAGGACAAACTTGTAAATAAATGGAATGAACCAAACGCTTGGGACAATTATATTGGGAGAGCTAATTATCAAGCGATATATTTTTAGCCTGGTTTCTTCTTATTTTATAGCTTTATTACAGGGAAATATCGAGCACTGAGAATGTCGAATATACGAGTATATTTCAGGGGCCAACATGACAGATGGCGAGACCATCACCGTTACCCAAGCTCTTCTCAAACGAACAAGATTTCTTCTCAAGCGTATGCAGGTTACTCCTTGATTTTTTTCCTTCTCGGTAAATCTCGTGGTGTGACTAATCACTGTACAGTTAAGAAAGACTCATTGGCACAGTCGAGATTCAAACTTGCAATTTGTGAGTTACACCCATGTGTTTGTTCAATTGATAAAATTACCCAACACTAAGAAATTATGGGAATATCAAATACATGGACACCTGAAATAGATGTTTAAAAGTTCAATACAACATTACATTCCCAATCGCGCTGAACAATTTCGGCCTCACTTACTACTGCTGTCGTCTGCAACGCCTTTAAGAAATATTGATAGAAGATCTAATCTCGCATCGTATCGTAAGGAAATTGAAACTAGATACAATTTCTGCAATATCGTTCGCTGTTGGTACCCACCTGCCTGCAATCTGCCGTCGCGTTGCAATTTCAAGAAACACGAAACGAGTTGAAAAATATATTATTTATTTATTGATACAGGAAAGTATTCGTTTGGTTTGATATTTGATGTTACGACGTTCGCCAAATATGACGAGGCTCGACATGAATTTACTTTCTGTACTGCTTCATAGTTTCCACTGAAGTATTTTGATGCGCTACACTTCAAACAATCTCGCACATCGAAAATTGTTTCCTGTAGATTCAGATGTTTGAAGTTTGGATACCAATCTACCTTTATGGTGTATAATATTTTTACATAATAACGAGCATATACATTTAGGAAATAATAAAATAAATATCTTGGGACAATTTCACACAAATTTACCTAGTCCCAAATTAAGCAAAGCTTGTGTTATGGTAACTAGACAACGATATATTTACTTATATAGATGGATATATACATAAATACATAGGATATCCAAGACTAAGGTACAAATACTCGTGTTCATCACACAAATATCTGCCCGCAGCGGGATTCGAACCCGCGACCTCAAGTTTCGCAGTCAGGAGCTCTAATCATTAGACCAGACGGCCGACCGACGAAATGTGAATCTGATGAAATTAAAAATGTCAGTAGGTAACTCAATGATATCTTGACCAAATCCTTTTCTGGTGGCGTATTCCGCTTCTGTGGTCTTTGTCATACAAACAGATAAATAATATGAGCGCTAACAGAACGTTATTTTACCTAGAGAAACATAATGGCAACAATGTCGCTATCCCTTGATTCAACGACTTCCAATCAATTACGCGCATTACCATAATGCGCTTTTATGAATATGGAAGTCTTTCCTTGCCGAAATTAATTTCTGATCCCGAGGCGAGCAAACCGGAAAAGTTAGTTTATCTATATATATATTCTTGTGGTTTTATACGTTAGATTAAGTCACATAAATAAATATTGCGGACTTGTATACTTGGCAATTTTAATCGGTATGCAGATTTGGGTCAAATATTTAACCTATTGTTAGTTTCATCACTGATTATCTACATGTATGATATGATCATGCCAAGTCCCCCACAGGGTAGGCCGTAAGAGTAGAGCCCCAGTTCTCTATAGACTTACAGACCTCTTTCCCTTCACACCCCTTCCCTTTACCTTCATTTTATCATAGACGGTCGCCAGTTTCTAAGTTCCAACATCGAGTGTTCGATTTACCGTGATGGTTTATGTAAATATGGTTAGTCGTCGCTTCCGTAATAATTATCTTCTCGTATACTCAAAATTTCAAGACGCATTTTTTTCATATATATATTCATATATACATTCCCACACTTCCGTCAGTCTTAGAAGATAATAATTCACGTAATTATACCTGCAATACCCAAAACGAACATCTCAGTAAGCTCAACCAAGCACACAGAATCAGTCAATCCGGCTGGAATCGGCATTAGGCTAGTAATGAATGATCGACGTGCTCAGTTCGCATTACGATGCGGCTTAATGCAGTTGAACATGCCGCATCTAGCCTACACACTCGTACATACGCGCGGGAATTGTGTAACCATCCGATTCATCAATTCATCATCACATTCATCAATTGAATAACTGATTACTCAAATGTAATTTCATTCCCTCTAGCGTATGTCTAAGATCATGTACCATAAGTTCTCATACTTCTGATAGATCTAGAATATTATATATATGTTTCTCGAATTAATACTCACATAAATCCAATTTCATCCTGAGAAGGATTTAGCGCAGTGCGTTATAGAACATGACCATTATTTTTAACGTTAAATCACAGAAAAGGTCAGTGCTATTAAATACAGCTCAGGTGTTTAGCTATCCCTCCTTTAAGGACGGGGACTTCAAGAGTACTCAAAAATGGCGAGCATTTATGAAGAGACTGATGAATGTGGACCAAGCGAAAGAGGTATGTAAGTCTAGAGAGAACTGGTGCTCCATTCTCTCTGCCTATCCCGTTAGAGACTCGGCGTGATGATATGTTAAATATGGAGCTACATGTACTTATATTTGGTAATGGTGAATTATCAAATATTAGTCGGTTTTCATATCAAAAAACCTCTCTTTTTCCTTACTTAAAGACATACGCATACAAAAAATTTGTCAGTTATAATTGTTAACATTTGGCTCATGGGTCTCATCATCTTTTGCCAACTGTGCCAACGGGAAAGATGGCAAGTTCGTCGCCATTTCGCAAGCACGATTTTATACATAGGGTCTTTGATTATTTTCTGTAAAGTAGATATGCAGGTTCACTCTCCCCTGGGATACAGGCGAATACTCGAACCTGGCCGAGCCACTAAAGCTTCTGACGTCACAGTAAGAAGTTCGGAATGGCACAAGCCAAAAGCCATAAATTGTGTTTGACCAATTACATCAATAAATCGACCACCAGTTAGTATGTTATAAATGTGTCAAATTCAACCAGTACCCGCTTGTAAACATTTGTAAAATGATGGAGAATCGCGTGTGTTCTGTACATGTATCACAGAGTAGATGAATTGGTCGACAAACTGAAATTAACGAGTCGCGATCCTCGAACCGATTCATTAAATGCCTCCAATTAAGCCGGAGTTCACGTTTACTCTCATTGCCATTATGGATGGCTGGCATTAAAGGGCAATTACACCGGATTGTGCAGTATCGATCATAACTGACAGTGTCAGGAAGTTCTGTTATATACTTTGGATAGATATTTAGGTTAAATAATATATCCTCACGCCTTCCCACAAGGGTCCCCGAAGGGGTAGGCAGAGGTGTATAGGTAATACCCACACACCCACTTTCCGCCAGAGGTATATTAGGTGCCAACGTGACAGATGGCGAGTCCATCGCCGTTACTCGAGCACGACTATACATACGCCTTGGAATTTCTTCTCAGACGTATGCAGGTTTCCTCTCGATGTTTTCCTTCACCGTAAAGCTCGTGGTGTGACTAATCACTGTACTTAAGTTCAGAAAAACTCATTGGTACAGGCGGGATTCGAACTTGCGACCTTTGCGTCGCAGGCAACTGCTCGAACCACTCTGCCACCACGGCTTTATAGGTTAAATAATGACATTATATATCTTACATCTTCACGCCTTTCCATAAGGTTCCCCGAAGGCGTAGGCAGAGGAGTGTAGTCATAATCATACATACATACATATCGTCACGCCGAGTCCCTAACGGGGTAGGCAGAGAGTATAGAGCGCCAGTGATGATTTTATTAATCATAATTATTTACTGCTATTCCACGTATATCTAATACATAATATCAGGTTATACAATGTACCCTGTGGGGCACAGCAACTTAAGAGAGGGACAGGTATTATAAAAAGGGTAACAATATTTTTTTTTGCGATTGCCAATGTATTATGTTTGTTAAAGAAATACATATTTTTGTATATATTGTAATAGCTAAGGCACGAATTTGTAGATTTTGAATTCGATTCTCAGGTTAAGTGGCCATCGATTTGTGCTAAGATCTGATTATTTGTAGATACGGTGAATGGTGGAATACTGACCTCAAAATCTTTTGGTATTAAGCCAAGAGATAGTTGCTAAAGTTGTACGAGAATATGTGGGAGCATGAGAATATATCTTATGGTAACAATCCCATTCATGCATATCTAGTAACTGTTACTGCTTGCCTGGTACATTCTAATGCTGAAATCCCACTGGGAAAAGCTTCTTATGATTTCCATAGCTCTGATATCTAGTATAAAGTGAAATTTGTTATTTTTGTTTATTATATATATAAACCCCCACGCCTTCCCACAATGGGTAGCCCCATTCGGGGACCCTTGTGGGAAGGTCAGATGGTCTATAGATAGTACCCACACACCCACTTTCCGCCAGAGATATATTTCACCGTAAAGCTCGGAGTGTGACTAGTCACTGTACTTAAGGTTAGAAAAATTATTTGGTAGAGTTACGAAATATATATTAAAATTTAATCGTTTTAAGGAAAGAATAGAACAACTGAACAGCGTCTTAAGAACGCTGAGTAGAAAATATCCGATTGATTCTGACCATGCGAATGAAAATGATTTGTTATTATTTTCCGTTTTCTCCAAATCGCGTTAACCATTCCGCTCGGTAAAGTAAAGACCTTTATACACGAAAAGACATAATAATAATCTAAATTCAATTTGCAAAGTACCCTCCGGTCGGGTAGAGATAACAAACTTTTTGGGATGATAATAAAAGAATTGGAAAGAAGGCCTATCGTTGTACTGTTTCAAATAGCACTTGAAACTCCCAAGTGTTTTGTTAAAAGATTTATTGTGATCACGTTCTGTAGGTAGAGGCTATCTGCACCAATACAACGTAAGCAATCACTCAATTCTGCATGCAATTTGTTCTTTTATTATCATTACTCTTCAAGAATTATGTTATCTGAGGACACTATTTGTCTATGTACCAACTTACCAAAATTTAAAATGAGTTTCAAGAAGGGTGCGAAAATATACCTGAAATGTCGGCGACACGCAATCCCATGGTGTTACAGGTGTCCATAGGCGGTAACCGCTTACCATTAGTTGTGTGCTTGTTCGACGCCTCAGTGGTATACATTGTATTCGTTGTTTTTAAGAAATGCCTATTTTTTTTAAATAAAATTGAATTGGCGAAGCCGCTAGTCAATTACACAGCATTTGGAAGGTTAACAAGAAAATGTAATTAAAATTACCCTTTATGAATAAATGCATCCTAAAACGGATCTATAATGATTCTTGAAGCGATTCTTGAAAGGTAAGTATATAATATAATCACGCCTCTTTCCCGTAGGGGTAGGCAGAGACCACTTCTTTCCACTTGCTGCGATCTTTACATACTTGTTTTGCTTTGTCCACTATCATTATTCCCTTCATACATGCTCTTCGGTTTTCGGTACTTTTGACCTGGCCTTCTTTCAAGACGTCCCTGATTTGGTCAGTAAGATATGTTATAGTATCTACGTATTCATATATTTTGGTGCCAATGAACACCAAAGCGTCCCTGTCATCGTTCAAAGGGGCACGACTTCACATTAATCGAATACCTCCAATACATACGTCTAGATATTCCACTATCTAACCTACTTTCCCCTCGGTGTTGTTCTTCACTACATAATTATGGTAGGGGAATTATCAACTCCAGGTCCAAGGACTAGAACCCATTTTTTTATTTTCTTAATCTCAAGTTCTAATATATACGCAACTACCTGCGCAAATACGATAAAGATCTGGCTTCATTTCTCGTTGCAACCCTTTGTCACCTTCCGATTAGGCCCACCCAACAGAGGCCGTAAAAGGCCCCGCATTCAATGGACCTCAAGGAGTACTATTGCTCGGCTCTTTCATTCGTCGATAACATTCGCATTGTGATTATTATATTGGGTTGGCAATTATTACCGCGCCACTATCGACGTCACACCCGTTGCATCGAGACGTGCGTATAGTGTTACGGGTTTGTTTACTTCGTCGCCAACTGTTCTGACTCAGACCAATACAACTAAGTTCATTACTTGCCAAATGAAGATATGCCAAGATTAACATTTCTGGAATAGAATATCTTCTAGTTTCGTCTAGATTTTGGTCTATAATATATTTGTTATTATGTGATAATTATAATAGCCGTGGTGGCCGAGTGGTTCGAGCAGTTGCCTGCGACGCAAAGGTCGCAAGTTCGAATCCCGCCTGTACCAATGAGTTTTTCTGAACTTAAGTACAGTGATTAGTCACACCACGAGCTTTACGGTGAAGGAAAACATCGAGAGGAAACCTGCATACGTCTGAGAAGAAATTCAAAGGCGGCGATGGACTCGCCATCTGTCACGTTGCCACCTAATATACCTCTTATGAAAGTGGGTGTGTGGGTATTACCTATACACCTCTGCCTACCCCTTCGGGGACCCTTGTGGGAAGGCGTGAGGATATATATATATATATATATATATATATATGTGATCATTGAGTTTGTGGTTCAGTCTATTTTATTTCCAGACATAGTCACAAATGCAAGAGGAAGGTAGACATCAATATCACTAAGATGAAATTAAAAAAAATAAATGCGATGGGTGAACTATCGCGTTAGCAAGAAAATATAACTCGGAGCAAAAGAGGGGTATTATTACGTATCTGTCTAACTTTCGGGACATTCTCGGAAGGCGTGAGAATAGCAAAAAGAATTGGAACCCGAATTCCTATTAGTTATTTTGAATTTCAAACTTCACTCCTATGCTTCAACCTGAAATATTAACCGTATTTATACTGGACTAGCTGCCCGCCCCGGCTTCGCACGGGTGCAATATTGATACTAATAATAATGTAAAAGATAAAAATGGTTACGGTGGTATATCCTTTAGAGATAATTAAATATTATCACGGACATTTTTATCGATCATTTTAAGATATACTATTCCGTAGTACATTTAATTGATCTATCTCGTAAGGTTTATCCAGCGTTTGCGATTTAAGCGCACAAAAATATGTTTCTATCATCACACTACAAATCTTTGAATAGTTCTTTATTCATTAAACATATAATATAAACCTTCCTCTCTAATCACTTTATGTATTGCTGATAACCGCATTGAAATCCGCGGAATAGCTTAAAAGATCTAAGCGAACAGACAGCGGAAGGGACTTCATTTCAATCGAATTCTTGCAACAAATTAAACGCAAGTGAAGTACGACTCTCTTGCAATTGTTTTTCCCAGATAACATTGGTACTTCAACATTGGTAAAAGCCATGGACCCAGTGGCGCCACCTATCGGGTCCAATTGTGAATCTAAACCATTCTCGAAACCACCTGAAGACACACGGAAAATTTTATTAAAATCGGTCCAGCCGTTTACGATTCTATAAAGGACAAACATTCATTTTTATATTTATAGAAGATAAAGAATTGAAAAAGTAGGCTGAGAGTATAGAGCCCCAGTTCTCTCTAGACTTACATGCCTCTTGCGCCTCGTACACATTCATCAGTCTCTTTATACATGCTCGTCGGTTTCGAGTTCCCGTCCTTGAGCGTCTGATTGATTTCATCTAGGGTAGTTGGAACGTGGTCTTCTTCTGCCTCTTCTTGTACACACTTTCGCTTTGTATATGTTTCGTCAATCTTATCGTCTCTTTATGTCCAAACCAACCTAACATGCCTTTCTTCATCTTTTCAATCACACCCCCGTTCACACCCGTTGATTTGAGAATCTCTTCATTGCGGATTCGATCTAAGATCGTTACTCCGAACTGAAAAAAAAAACCACAAAAATTGCCCGACTTGTCCCGACTCTACTAAACGTAAGTGAAGAACGACTCTCTCGCAATTGTTTTTTCCAGATGACATTTGTATTTCGCGCCATAATCAATCTATGGTACGCGCCAGTTTTACTTGTTATCGTCTATGGTATCCCATAACAATATGCAATAAATACGATTCTTAGTGTCCAATTAATATTGTTTTATATTTGAGCATCATCTATGTTTATGCGTTGAAATAAATTAATTAAATTTATTAATAACTAATTTAAATTATTTTAAAGGTCACAAATAACACTTAGTTAAATGTATAAATAATCGATTAAAAAAAAAATTTGAATCATTGAAATCAAACATTGAATCGAATTTCTTATTTTAAAACGCAAGTGAAGAACGACTCTCTTGCAATTGTTTTTCCCAGATAACATTGGTACTTCGCGCCATAAAAAGCAATGGTTGAAAAACGTGTTTTTTTTATTTAACGCCTTGCGGGTGGAGTTTCATAAAATCCGTTCTTAGCTGACCTCTACATCGCGTAAGGAATACTTCTACCAAATTTCAAGTCAATCGGCCTTATAGTTCCTGAGATTTCGTGATGAGTCAGTTCAAAAATGGGATCTCCTATATATATATAGATAGATTTAACAATATATAATTCAGCGTTATACAACTCCAATCAGTTAGTTAATTTGTTCAAATGTTTGAAAAGCCGCATACTTAGTTTGTTCCAAGTTCGATTACTGTTAAAATCAAGTAATATATAAGCCATATCTTTTTGTTTCAACTATTGCGAGGAATTTGAATTGGGAATTTCATTAGGTAATATAAATTAAAATTATATTGGGCTCACAGTTCCATGGATGGCCAATGTATTTGGTCCAACTGATGTTCCAAAACTAAATCTATGCCAATTCTTTGCGTGACTATTGGGCATTTGGATAAACATGCTGGAACTGACAGTGGAGATAGCCCATTGTGTCATATTCAGGCTAACGCGTTATTTATGGCGTTGAAATGCACGAGTATATGTAGGTAACCTAACTATTTTTAAAATATTTGAGTATGAAATCGGGAATTTAAATTCGCTTTGTCTGTAAATTACAAATGTTTGATGAAGATTCCACTGACAACTTAGCCATTAGTATCATAAATAATGGTATAATTGAGTAATTACACCGGAAGCTTTAATATGAAAGGAAAATCTAGAGGGAACTTGCAAACGTTTGAGAAGAAATCCAAGGCTTCTAAGTCGTGCTTGAGAAACAGCGATGGACGCGCCCTCGGTCACGTTGGCACTTAAAATATATTTCCGGCAAAAAGTGGGTGTGGCTGAGTACCTACTACTCTCTTATTATGCCTGCCCGTAGGAAGACGTGAAAATATAAATAATATTTTAAAATGTGTAAGAACTCTTTAGTAAGAAATCTTTGTATTGCAGAATATAACTATTGCGGGAAACTAACAATGGCCCATCGTATATGCCGCCACATATCAAAAACTCAATTTCTGCTACGAATTTGAATATACGAGTCGTTTTCAATTCTTATATATTCATATACGAAATAAGTACGAGTATCTGGCATATATTCTGAAGCGCTTGACTTGATGTTCGTCTTTGATTTATATCCGAATCGGACCGCGGTCTGCGGATAAATGACTCCTCAGGACATGGGCTTTTGTATACGGAATACGAAGCGAATGATATCGCGTGTTTTGTATTTGAGTTATGGTTCATAGTTGAGAATAAATCAAGCTATTGGGAACTGGGAAATCGATAGAGAAAACTTTGTATTACGTACAAAGTATTGATACGGTACATTGGATAGATTTTTCCAATTTATAGAGAGAGACGTGGAGAGGAATGTTGGCATGTGCCTTAAATTTCTACAGTTCTGTTATCTTAATGAGTGAAATACCTTTGTGCAGCATGGTAGTTTACTTTTCCCGCAGGATATTAAAACGGTGTAAATGAAAACTGAGGAGTTTGTTTTATAGACGTATTATATAAGGATTTATTAATTCATATCCTCACGCCAAGTCCCTCTAGACTACAAAATACTGTAAAGATTTTATATACTCATCCCTTTCACACTTCAGTAATTCCCTTTAGGTACTGCTACGAAATCTGAACAACCATATTACTATATTATAGAAAGAATGAGTGAAGAAACAGATATACAAAGCGAAAGTGTGTGCAAGAAGAAGCAAAGAAAGCTTCCTGGATCAAATCGAAGGGTCACTCAAGGGCGGGAACGTCAAGAATACTCAAAGTATGAAGCGGCGAGCATGTATGAAATTTACAGACGAAGTGAAAGAGGTATGCAAGTCTAGAGAAGGCAAACTGGCAATCGATTCTCTCTGCCTACCCCGTTGGGGACTCGGTGTGATGATATGTTTATTAACTGAAAACTTTAGTAAACAAAATACAATTTTGTTTATACCAGAGGTAATGTGACCTCTTTTCTTTCATAAAATTTTCAAACAATTTTGCAAACCGTTTTCACAAAATCTTGTTTACAACCATTGAAGGGAATGGTTCCTTCTGCGCTGGAGCGGTTGTTAGCGGGACACCCGGGCGGAATAAACGAAACGATTAGATAAGCGGAACACTCCGTCGGCGACACTGAACTGGAATTCTTGAGCCGAACTCGCTTCGCCATTAGGGGCGCTATGGCGCCGTACCAAATTAGGACAGAGTTCATTATAAAATATATTTTTTTCAATAAAAAGTATGCTGAAAAGAAACGAAGTGTAACTAGCGAAGAAAAAATGCAATACATAATATACATATAATCAATATTTAATCAACCGGTCAAATCAGAATAAATTTGACTTGAAAGAGAGAACTTTGAGTTGAATTAGGGAATCCTTTAGTTCAGAAAGATCTTCTCAGGAAGAACCGGCACTGAATCGATGCTATAAAATTTAGAGGTTTATTGAATTAGAGAATACAATATTGTCAAAATGAAATTTTAATTATTCATACATACATACATATCATCACGCCAAGTCTCTAACGGGGTAGGCAGAGAGTATAGAGCGCCAGTTCTCTCTAGACTTACATACCTCTTTCGCTTCGTCCACATTCATCAATCTCTTCATACATGCTCGTCGGTTTCGAGTACTCTTAACGTTCCCGTCCTTCAGAGTCCGATCTATTTGATCCAGGTAGTTGGAACATTGGCCTTCCTCTGCCTCTTCTTGCACACACTTTTGCTTTGTATATCTGTTTCGTCAATCTTTCTTCACTCATCCTTTCTATGTGTCCAAACCAACGTAACATGCCTTTCTTCATCTTTACAATCACGCCCTCATTCACTCCAGTTGATTTGCGAATCTCTTCATTGCGGATTCGATCTAATATCGTTACGCCGCACATTTTCGAAGAGATCGCATCTCGACTGCATTCAAGCTATTTTCATACTTCCTCTGACATACCCAGGATTCGCTGCCATACAATAAGGTAGGTACCAATATCGCGTTGTGGACAGCAACTCGAGCATTCTTGCTCAGACTTTTACTGCCCATCAACGCCGACATGGCTCCATTCACCTTATTTCCGGCAGTTATCCTTCTTTCAATATCTTTTTCATACTTTCCATCTCGTGTAAACATGCTTCCAAGATATACAAATTCATTCACTTGCTCTAGAATTTGCCCATTTACCGATATAGCACACTCGGTCACTTGTTCATCTCTCTTTCGAATACCAGAACCTTAGTCTTGCCAGCGTTTAGGCGCAGCCCCTTCTTTTCACATTCTACTTTCATTATGGTAACTAGTGACTGCAGTTCGCCCTCTGATGACGCCAGTAAAACCGCGTCATCGGCGTATAATAGGCAGTTGACCACTAAGTTTCCCAGTTTCACTCCACATCCGTTCGTTGTTAGTGCTCTCAGACAGTTATCTAGATATATAATGAACAATTTAATTATTCCTATAAAAATATATTATGAAACATTTAAAAAAATAATGACTTGCGAGGTGTTTCTTAGAGTTGCAATGCCACGACACTTAATGGCTCTATGCGCCCGCGTTCATTCTTCGAATCGCGCTATAGTCTAGAGTAAATGACTACCCTAGGAGAGCTATTTTATTTTTATTATATCGACAGGTTAATAAGTTAATTGAGTAGCTTTCACTGTTAACAGTAGAGATGATGGAAATCGGAAGTTACATCCGTTAACTTTGAAAACTTATCGCCGGCGACGTATTTTAGATGCAAACGTGACCGACGGCGAGTCCATTGCCGTTTCTCAAGCATATGTCTTTGAATGTCTCTTCGAAACTCTCCTCGACGTTTTCATTCTCCGTAAAACTCTTGGAGTGACACTGCTCTTGTCAGAAATACTACTGATGTAGGCAATTTGGACTACTCAGCACACCACGGCTCTAGTAATAATAATAACACCAAATTAATGATTACTGAGTAATTTCTACTCAACACATGGTTTCCCTACTTGATGTCTAGTTCTAAACAACATTGTAACTGGCGCGGGCGTTCGGTGAAGTGACAGTTATGGGCCATTGGTCTCTCCAAATGGCCCGGACACAATGACGCGAGCTGTAGACAAATTATTGGTATCTTGTTATATATATCTATTTTTTCGTGTTAATAGATTATAAGGTCAAGGATCTTCAATGATCTTTCAATGTTCCAATGTTTCAATCTTCCTGTTCATAAACCTGATAACTGATATAAAAATAAAAGTAATATTTCGTAGTATTTTCCAGAAAAAGGCAAAGCGCGGTCACATTAACTTGATGCATGGCTTTGATGACGTCATTTTGGCGGTCAGGTACGGTGCGATAAAAAAAGCATGTAGCTAAATAAAAACTATATTTTTTTTATTTTGGAGCATAGGTTTTATTTGTTTATCTTACAATATGTTGCATCATGTATTTTTTTATACAATATAATTGAAAACTATTTTCTTTGTTTTAAAACACTTTCAACACAAGATTTCTCCCTTCACTGTGTAGATTTCCCCATGTTCAAAAATTTGTAGTAACAAAAATTGTCAAAAAAAAAATAAACAGTCCAAACTTAAACAATAACGAAAACGTAACAAAATATCCAATAACAACAATAGCAACAGAAAACTAGTCAACATATCGACGCGCATATTGGTAACAGAGATGCTAAGCAAACTGACGATTGCCGGGCGAGCTAAGGGAATGCGGGGGGAAGCGGGCGGGGCCTCGCATTCCAGCGATGCGTCAAGTTAATGTGACCGTGTTTGTATAGAGCTTCTTCAAATTTAAACAGTTGCTTCAAAAAGTTCTGCAAGATTTATTGATTTTATTCAATGTGGAAATAAATTTCAATACTCCTCCAAAAGTGCCGAAGGGTAACTTGGTGCCAACGTGTCATATTAGCCGGAATCCCTCACGTTGTATATTTTATAATACTGGTTGTCCCGCCCAGCTTCGCTAGAGTGAAGAAATAAAAGCCACAGACCCAGTGGCGCCACCAATTGGGTCCAATTGTGAATCTAACCAATCTCGAATCCACCTGAAGAAACACAGAAAATTTCACTAAAATCGGTCCAGACGAACATTCATTTTTATATATATACATATATAAAGATGTATGTAACAAAACATAATTTCAGAAGTTTCAACCTTTTGAAAGAATTACAAGAGCCTCCAGAGACGGAGATAATATTATATATAAAGGACCAAATGAAGGTCTCATAAACTTTTGCAGCGCGATGGAAATTGTAAAAAATATGGGGAGGAATAATCAGATTCGTTTCGTCAATACTTTCGTTGGAAGCGGGGTCGAGAACCTTTATTAAGCACCCTCGCATGTAAAAATATGCATGATATTTTATCTGGAAAGGTTTTCTGTAGTAATGGGTACGCTTCATTGAAATGTATATTTTCTCAGCAATATAAATTAGGTGCGTACGTGATACTCAGAGTATTGAAGTACCTTTGCGTTTCTGCAATTCTTTTGCAACAATTTCTTTAATTGAGGTGCACATTTCATTTAATTCTATAGCTGAGATGGCCTTGGTGGCTGACTGGATCGAGTAGTTGCCTGCAATACAAATATTGTAAGTTCGAATCTCAATTATACCGATAAGTTTTTCTGAAATTAAGTTCAGTGATTAGTCTCACCACGAGTTTTACGGTGAAAAAAAACATCGAGAGGAAATCTGCATACGTTTGAAAAGAAATTCAATGACGTATAGTCATGCTTGAGTAACGCAATGGACTCGACATCTGTCACGTTGGAATCTAAACTATATCTCTGGCGGAAAGTGGGTGTGTAGATACTACCTATACAACTCCGACTTCCTTTTCGGGTATCCTTGTGGGAAGTCGTGAAATAATATCACTATACTTAGACAAGAGACGCAGTTGAAAACCTTACTACACCACTCGTATCAAAAAAATGCCAAAGTAGCAAACAGCACACCAAAGCCAACTTTAAACACGTTAAACATACGTTTAAACATCGGGTTAGTAACTCTTATTACAATAGAGTTGACTACGGTGACCTACTTGGCACGACGCTGAACATTTGTATACGTTATCAATGACGACTGGTCTGGTCTAGTGGTTAGAGCTCCTGACTGCGAAACTTGAGGTCGCGGGTTAGAATCCCGCTGAGGGCAGATAATTGTGTGATGAACACGAATATTTGTACCTTAGTCTTGGATGTCCTATGTATTTAAGTATATATCTATCTATATAAGTAAATATATCGTTGTCTAGTTACCATAACACAAGCTTTGCTCAATTTGGGACTAGGTCAATTTGTGTGGAATTGTCCCAGGTATTTATTATTATTATAATGTATCTGTCTAATAACGGGGAGGATAAGACAAAGGTGCACTGACGTCAACGTATTTAACCAAAATGTTGTGAAACGCGTGTTTTTTTTATACAACAAGAGTGGCAAACAAGCATACGGCCCACCCGATGGAAAACGGTTACCGCAGTCTATTTCCGCTAACAATACCGAATATCACTTGCGCGTTGTCACTCTGTGTTCGGAGAGTTATACTGTGTTGGCAGCATTAGTCCCATTATGCTGCCAACACAATACTACAATCCTCCCCCTCCCCACGGGACTCATTACTGGAAACCTTATCCATAGTGTAGGAAAACAACACACAAAATTGTGTTGTTTGGCTACGGACTTCTATAAGGTGGAGGTCCTGCCCCAGTCGGGCAGCTCCAAATTCGAACGGGAAACCCGTTATGCCCTACCTCTCTTAAATGTTACCGTTAGCATCTGCGACAATTCACCAAATGTTCTTTTTAATTGTTATAATAATTTTCTCGAAGGAAAATATCCAGCTAGAAGGCTGGATATTTGGAGAAGGCTGGAGCCATAATATTACAAAACTGCCTTCAAACTTTCCCACTGAAATATATTTTACCAATATTTCGCAAAACGGTTCGTCACATCTGGCATAAATAACAATAATTATAGAAGTTAAACGAGTTTGGAAGCTCCTTTACTCAGATTGCTTTTTGTAAAGTTATCTGCTTAGTGTGTGTTAAGGGTACGCCACAGTCGCTTGGGGTCAACGTCCGTCTATTTTCCCCCAGAGTCTCACGATAATTTGAAGCTCCCTAGTTTTATGATGACTATATAAGGAGTGGAGTCATAGCGATATACTAAGCGAAAATGTGTCCAAGAAGAGGCAGAGGAAGAACACGTTCCAACTAGCTAGATCAAATCGGTCGGACGCTCAAAGACGGGAACGTCAAGAGTACTCGAAAACGATGAGTATGTATGAAGAGACTGATGAATGCGGACGAAGCGAAAGAGGTATGTAAATCTAGAGAGAACTGGTACTCTATACTCTCTGCCTACCCCGTTAGGGGCTCAGAGTGAAGCTATTCATTGGGATGGAGAGATGAACACACTTAATTATAAAGTATGCGACTGGCTATAGCAATATGAAAAGCAGATTTTTTATTGACCTACTGCACACAACGCTGTACTAGAATTCTACTTGGCTGCGATCTTGCACATAGTTGAGATACTGGCCAAGCCAGTAGTTAAAATGAAGGCAACACCAACATAAAAAAATCTCAAATGGGCTAGTATACAAACATGTTAGCGATTTTCGTATCAACATTTCTCCTCAAGCTTATGTAGGTATCTTAACGATATTTTACGTCATCGAAAACCTCATGCTGCGTCTAATTCGAGAACCCTCAAACTAGACAAACATTTACTAAATCACATGGCTTTCATGACCCCTTGCTCTTCAAAATATCGAAAGGGATTAAATAGCTGTACAAAAATATGTAAAATCCATCGCCGTTTCTCAAGCACGACTATGCTTATGACTGTACTTAAGTTCCGAAAAATTCGTTGGTACATTCGGAATACGGATTTACAACCTTAGTGTTGTCAACTCTTAATTCCTATAAGCTGTATATCATACGAGTAATATTCTTTTATCCACTATTATATGTATCATCACATCATCTGTTATATCGTGTGATTTTTTCTGCGGATAGTTTTTTCAATTTGAATATGCCAAGAGTTTTAACGTTACACAGGCTCGCTATTCAAACAAACGGGCATGCAAACCATTCGACTTTCACATCGCGTTGCGCCCTTATATGCGGTACGTAGAAGTACGGCAACTTTCCACATATGTTATTCAATAAATTCTAGCGAGCACTCCCGAGTCCTCATTTTTCCGTTTACTCCCTTATTTTCCACGCTCATGCCACATAATATGGTGTAAATGTTTACTTAGATTGGCAGTGCTTTCCTCAACAGTGTTACATATTGCATAGAAAATAGAAAAGTGTGCGTACAACAAAAGAAGTGAAGGTTATGTTCGTTTTGGTAGAAAATCAAGGAGACGCGTTGAGTCTGAAATTGTCCTCTTTCCACTTTATGCTCGCATTTGAATTTACTTTTGTTTATTTATCAGCCGTGTGAATTGTCAGTGGGGTAGATGGAGCGAAAGAGATACCTTTACCCTCATCTACTACAAAAGAAACACTCTTTATATACAAAAATGTCACACTAGGTAGAAGCGAATTATGTTTGAAGTCTAGAGATAGTTCACTATAGCATTTCACTGCCTGCCTTCTCAACAGACCTCTTTTCCTCGAGTAGGTACTACGATCGTTAACTTAAATTGCCAGTAAGCTCAGTACATAATTAGCATATGCTTTAAACGATATCGTATGGTAGCGCATATCAGAAACCATAATGAATTGGAGAGGGTTTATCGGAAAACAAATAAATATATCCTCTCGCCTTAATATAATACTGATATTAATATAATACTGCCCGGCAGAGCCCAAGCATGACTATCATACATCTTTGAATTTCTTCCCAAGCGTATGGAACATTTCGTCTCGTGGTGGGACTGTGCAATGTTCCTATGTTCAGAAAAACTCATTGGTACAGTTGAGATTCGAAATTGAAATCTTGTAAACTTATAAGCATAGATACCTATAAGGCAAATAAAAAAAATATATATCGACGAAAACGTAATAAATCCATTATATTATGTAAGAGGTACAAAAGGGTAGTGAGTTCAACTCAAATGTCTCGAGAAAAAACTGCAACTTGCCATATTTTCTAAATACAGCTTGATAATACCTAAATATTTAAAACCTTTATAAATACCAATTCACCCAAATCCGTAAATCCAGTTAGCGGCGCACTTCCGCGTTTGATCTTTTTGCTATAACAAAAAATGTTTTAAACCAGTTAATCTGGTTATAACCGGCTCTACATTAAGGGTGTTCGTTATAAATACATTTTATACCGCAATCTGCTTCGACCAAAGTTCGTCTACCCACCCGCGCCTCGTTTTACTGAATTGGGTTTGACTCCACTGTCTTACGAGAACTATATATTACATAATAGCTTAACATTTTTTTATTTTTTTTTTATTAAAAAGCCGTGGTGGCCGAGTGGTTCGAGCAGTTGCCTGCGACGCAAAGGTCGCAAGTTCGAATCCCGACTGTACTAATGGGTTTTTCTAAAAAACTTAAGTACAGTGATTAGTCACACCACGAGCTTTATGGTGAAGGAAAACATCGAGAGGAAACCTGCATACGTCTGAGAAGAAATCCAAAAGGCGTATGTATGGTCGTGCTTGAGTAACGGCGATGGACTCGCCATCTGTCACGTTGGCACCTAATATACCTCTGGCAGAAAGTGGGTGTGTGGGTATTACCTATACACCTCTGCCTACCCCTTCGGGGACCCTTGTGGGAAGGCGTGAGGATATATTATTTTATTATTTATTTTTTTATTTAAAATGTATGTAATGTATTTAAAAATGTATAATACAAAAATACAACTGTTATATATGACAAATAGATTTAAATAGCTGGTGAGTTATCATTATTATATATATTTGACGACCGTCTGATCTAGTGGTTAGAGCTCCTGACTGCGAAGCCTGAAGTCGAGGGTTCGATTCCCGCTGAGGGCAGATATTTGTTTAATGAACACGAGTACTTGAACATAAGTCTTGGTTGTGTTATATATTTACGTCTACATTTATTTATATAAGTAAATACATCGTTGTCTAGTTACTATAACCCAAGATTTGCTCGGGGCTGAATTTGGGACTATATCCATTTGTGTGGAATTGTCCCAAGGTAATTAGTTAGTTAGTTATTATATTATTGTGCGAGTGTATATACGAGTGTGTGGTGATATGTATATACATATACATGTCACCACGCCGATTCCCTCATGGTCTACATCACAGAATGTAACGCCAGATCTTTCTTAACTCACAGACCTCTTTCGCTACATCCTCATTCATCTGTTTCTTCATATATACATACTGGCCGGTTTGGAGAAGGTACTCTCGATGTTACTATTATTTGTATGTCAGTCAGTATTATATAATTGAAGCGTAGAAATATAACTCAGTCGATCTAAAGCAAGAGTTGAATGGAAACGATGGTTCATGCCTCCCGACCGATTGCTCCCCTAATGAGTGATAAATATTTATCGACGCCTTGAGCGACGCTCCGAAGTGTTTTGTAGCCATTTTGTAACTCTCTTATGTACAAACTTGGCAACTTATGTTCGAACTCCGTAACTACAGTTGTTTCAATACGTAGCGTGCTACATGAAGTTTACGTTTACGGACGTGCGGTTAAAACGGAAGAGAAGTAATAATAGAGTGTGGTTATTACGTAGTAACTTTAAAAATACAACAACTTAGATCAAATTTATCGAACCGTTCAACTTGCCTTTTCTAGAGCTTCGTGTACTCCTAACATTACAAAGAAAATGCTCTTGAAACTGAAATCGCAGTGAGCTGAAAATTACCACACACAATAGGTAACCGTGATTAAATTCTGACGTTGACTGAGAAAATGTCGACCAAAAATACAGGAACGACGATAAATAAAAGAATGTATCGACCTGCATGAGAGTCACACAGAATTACTAGGTCTGTCACATAAACACCGCGCTACAACTTATTGAATAACATATATTATTATATTTATATAGTCAGAGAAGGGGAGAAGGGGAAGAGGAGAAGACTCACTTCTCCTCCTCCTCTTTTTTAGCAACTCGGTGTGGTGATGATAAC
Organism: Drepana arcuata; assembly: GCA_016069955.1. Classification (NCBI taxonomy): domain Eukaryota; kingdom Metazoa; phylum Arthropoda; class Insecta; order Lepidoptera; family Drepanidae; genus Drepana; species Drepana arcuata. The sequence continues at coordinate 61,766 of JACCPG010011185.1, forward strand.
GTACATACTGATAGGTTACTCATTTCAGTAGTAGGCATGCAATAGACGATCATAAGATTATTCTGCTTACCTAACTTTGGCTTACTAATAGTGGCCGTGAGATTTAAAAAGGTACCCAAAACTGAAGAATGTCTGCTTAGACTTCAATATAAATTTTTCTGAAGTTCACGCTTTTCCATGGTCCCTGAAGCGGTAGGCAGAGGCACACCCGCCTTCCGTCGGAGATATATTTTAGGTGTCAACGTGAGAGATGGCGAGTCCATCACCGTTACTCAAGCACGACTATACATACGCATTTGCATTTCTTCTCAAACGGACGCAAGTTTCCTTTTGATGTTTTCCTTGTCGTGGTGTGACTAATCACTGTACTTATGTTCAGAAAAACTCCTAGGTACAGTCGGGATTCGAACTTAAATTTGCATTGCAGGAACTACTAAAATCTCTTGGCCACCAAGGCTGACACAAAACTTAATTATAGTAATTTGGCACATTACAAGTTTTACGTAGCAGAAATATTTTGTTTTGTAGTTAGAACTTCATCGAAGATTTTTTGCATTCGAGTGTAAATATAATAATAATAATATACCCTCACGCCTTCCCATGAAGACGAAGGGGTAGGTAGAGGTGTAATAAACACACATCCAATTTCCGCCAGGGATATATTAGGTGCATGCATTCGAGTGTACATATATTATTTAGGTTTGAGCTATCTCACTGCTATACTCTTCGTTGAAGAAATCAAAAACAGCAATAAGACAATATCTGAGTTGAACATATCTAATGGGAACAAAACATTTAATATTTGTTTAAGAGAAGTACGAAGTATCCGGATACCGATACATCAATAACTGAACATAAAATCAAATAGCCTAAAAATCTCTTTACAACACTGAATGGGCCGCGGCTAACCGAACCTAATCCGTAACTCTGACCATGGTATACAATCCCATTCATCATTCGACGAAATCAATTCCATTCATCTTTTGTCCGCGGATAGTTTATTTAGGGTGCCCCTAAGAGCAATGAAAAGCCGCACAAATTGATTGGAAAATGTTACACCCAGTATTGGCACAATTACTAATAGCTTTTAGTTCTAAAGCGCTGATAGTTTAGGGCCTGCTGTGTTTAGGAGCGGGCAACATTGACTATTATTATAAATAGGAAGGCGTGATGGTCGTGCGGTTGGCCGCCCGTACACATTAAAGTACGGAGCTTTGAGAGTTTTTGTTGTTGACAACTAACTGACTGACTCGCTAACTGTCACGCTGCCACTTTAACGGTGGCTTAGAATAAATAAAATGTTACTTAGACTACTTTGTATTCAAATATAGTAAAACATATTATAATAATAATAAAACATATTAGTGAAATAAAATAGTGCCTATTCGGGCTATCTAGGACGCCGTAATAATATCTGAGTTCATGGAAAATTTTAAGTTTTAATAAAACAGTTGTGCATTAGAACAGTACCTGTGCGTGAAGCTAGATCGGGTTATAGAGACAAAATGTCCCTTTTATCCAAGCCTTAATCAAGTTCCAATTAACGACCGAAATACTCGTAAAGTTGGTTAATTTGTTCCCAAATTTAATGAACCGCAACGAATTAAACCGTATGGAAATATTTATTTATTTGATCGGATGAAAAACGTTTATTCGAAATATATTTGGGTTTATAATCCGGCAGGTTCATAGGGACAGAAGTAAATTGAAGATATTGCACCGAAAAAGCCTAGCTTTTAAATATATGATGAATGTAATACTTTGGGGAATCTGATAAATAAAGAATTGCTAGCTTATTCTTTGAAAATATTACTTTCAGTATCTCGAAATCAAGAGTATGGTGCAAGCGTAATCACTGCGAGATAATTCAAACACTGTCGCCCGACATGACGCTCACAATATTTGTATCATAATATCTTCTCTACTTCGCATAAGGCTCCCTATAGGGGTAAGCAGGAGTGTGTACATAGTACCCTTGCATCCTCTCTTCGGATATATATTTTAGGTGCCAATATGGCAACGAGTCCTTGAATTTCTTATCAAAACTCACCGTAAATCTTTTGATGTGACTTATCACTTTGCTTAAGTTCGGAAAAACTCATTGGTATTGTCGGGATGCGAACTTGTAATTGTTGTGTTGTCAACTACTAAAACCACACGGCCACCATGGCTCCCAGGAAACAATATTAAAAAAAAGTCTAAATCATTATAAAGATTTGTATAATTATGTCAGATATTAGTCAAACCACGAGCTTTACGGTGTACGAAAACATACAGAAGAAATCTGCCTGACATGTGTTTCTGCCACCTAAAATATCTCTGGTGGAAGCTGGGTGTGTGCCTACCCTACACAACTCTGCCTAACCCTTCGGGGACCTTTGTGGAAACGCGTCAAGATATATTTTATTTATGTATATACGTCGTTCGCAACTTAATACACCTCTTAGAGTAACAAATCGTACGTATTATTGAGTACTTGGTCGTGCACTAGAGGTTGGTATTATTATGCAAATCTGCCGGCTCGTACCGACAAGCCCGCAGATTGGGCCGAAGCGGCCTGATTAAGCCGAACGTCGGTCGGAAAGTCGACTGAACGATCGACTAGGTGACGATGAATCGATCGAATTGCATTAAGTCGCTATTGTTGGTAATTCAAGGTGGAGCACGTAAATGTAGCAGATAGAACTGGATGTATCTGGTTTAATCTAGTTTAGATCCAGGAGCTAGTAGCAGATGGTGCTGATAATAATCCGTGGTGGCAATCGCAAGTTAGAATCTCGACTGTACCAATGAGCTTTTCTGAACTTAAGAACAGTGATTAGTCACACCACGAGCTTTACGGTAAAGGAAAATATCGAAAGGAACCCTGCATACGTCTAAGAAGACATTCAAAGGCGTATGTACAGTCATGCTTGAGTAACAGCGATGGATTCACCATCTGTCTCGCTGTTAAAAAAAATGTAAAACTGGTGTAAAGTAGGCTTGTGGGTACTACCTATACACCTCTGCTCACCCCGTCGGGGACCCTTGTGGGTGGTTATGTTATTATATCAAAAATGTTTACATTGATCGAAGAGAAAAATAACTCCTTAAATTTTTAAACATGAAGGTTATATAGCAAAATGAGCAAGACATTTTAAATATATATTCATTTTCTTTGAAAAGTTCCCAAAAAACTAGGTATAATTAGGTGCCGATAAGGTATATAACGAGCCTGTCGATGTTAACATAGCAATGATAATTATAGATCAATACTTTATTAATTAGCAGTCAAGGCTAGTTACCTATGTATCTCGACTTAATAAAGGAACAAAGCAGAAAGTGTGTGCAAGAAGAGGCAGAGTAAGACCACGTTCCAACTACCTGGATCAAATCGATCGGACGCTCAAGGACGGGAACGTCAAGAGTACTCGAAATCGACGAGCATGTATGAAGAGACTGATCAATGTGGACGAAGTGAAATGGTATGCAAGTCTAGAGAGAACTGGCGCTCTCTGCCTACCCCGTTAGAGCCTTAGCGTGATGATATGTATGTATGTAAATTCCCTCTCCAAATCTCCATTAGGAAATCTTGCAACATGAATGTGCCTCCAATTAATAGTTTACAGTTATGTTTGACAGTCACTTACAGTAAATAGGTCACAGTATATATTGGACTAACTCCAGTCACTTGATACTCAGCTATGCTCAGCTCTCTACTTAAGGAATATAACCGGACAGGAACCGATAGAATCTATACTTACGTATAGATTGTATCGGTTCGCGAGTGTATCTAAAAATGAGTTTAACATTCTGAAAACTCGCAACAACGCTACACTCACTTAGGAAATACTTGCCTTAAAATGCTTACATTCCCAATAGCTGTGCTTTTTCATGCAAGAGGCGTTCTATTTCTAACTGCAAGTCACGTGTGAAGTATCAAGATATTGTTGGCCAACAAAGATAAAGCTCCTATTTTGATACTTGTATAGAGTTGATTAAGTCGGTGCTGAACCTTGTTCCAGTTCACCTTCTGTAAGCTATATCTCTAAGTATTGTATCATTATTTTAAAAATTACGAGCTGGGCTCTTGACTGTGATGCAGTTCCCTCCGTTTGCTTTAGTCCAAAGCAACCTTATTGGTCTCCTTATACTTCATGATAGACACTTTTTCTTTGATGTGACTCATGTATGTAATGTTGGTCTTCACCTTCCTCTCTTATCCTCTACCTTTTCTTCTTAGATATTTTTAAAGAATTATATGATGGAGCATTGTAGTTGAGTAAATATTGTTAATCAATACATTAAATGAAATAAAGCGGGAAGTGACATCGTCCTGAGACGATTATGGATGAGTAGTTCTTTTTAAGCTACTGTCTTTAGTGATTTATCAATGTACATATGTATCGTACTAATATTAAAAATGCAAAATTTTGTGAAGGCTGATTGTTCCTCTGTCACGCAAGACTTCTCAACGGGGTTCACATGAGAGGCAAGTGTTATTTGTTACTGCTTTCGTAAGCATTCGTAACTGCAACCTGCCCGCGAGTATTGAATTCGTTGCTTCAGTAATAAAAACGGATGTAAAAAAAGATGATAAAAACTACAAGTGTGTCATCTCCGATCCGATCCGATTTGCATTTACTTAAATCTGAGCTCTGGTGGTCGAGGGGTTCGTGCAGGTGCCTGCAACGCAAAGGTATATTCGAATCCCCGATTGTACCAATTAGTGTTTTCACACTTAAACACACTGATTATTTACACCACGAGCTTTACCGTAAAGTAAAACATCAAAAGAAAACCTGCGTACCTTTGAGAAGAAAATCAAAAGATGTATATATAGTCGTGCAAGAGTAAACGTGATGGATTGCTGTGGCGAAAAGTCGAGGTGTGGGTACTACCTGCACACCTCTGCCACTCCGTTGGGGACTCTTGGTGACCCTTTTGATAAAAATAAAAACTTCCTTTTGCATCAGTAAATATAACTAGTATACAAAGGACACACAAATTAAAACATTTTGCCGAATTTATTTCTATTTACAGTGGTTTATCATCAATATAAGAAAATCTTCGTGAGAATAACTTTAAACGTGGGTGTTTGTTTACAATTTTACCTAGTCATTCGGAAACTTTTGTGCGATCGGCGTGGGTATGAGTGGGTATAGTTTTAAGGTATGCAAAATAATCAACAAAATTCGGTAGCAAGTGCCAGGTAGCTAAGTAGAAGACTAACTTGAAGACGAGAAGATATTTGTCAAAACATAATTGTATACGCTGTACCTACTGTTGTGAGCACCATAAAATAAAGATAAAAATATTTGTCTACTCAGTTAAATTGTCATACTATTATTGGGCATACCATTATTGGGCAGCTGTGGAGTACTACTCGCAACTCTGACAGTTAAAAAGTATCATTTCACCGATTATTCATAGCGACCTACATTATGGCAAGTACTGAACCTCTCTAGAAACTGGCATGGCCTTGTTAGGCACAAATCGAGGGTCCGGCCCCAGACGAGTGAGTGATCAATCAAACAGGCAGGTAGGGTCTAACTGCCTTCCATTCATATTGATTAGGCACGCCCTAATATTGCCAAATTTGCCTGGGGCTGAAGGATTTATTTCAGTTTAGTTCACAATTGAAATAAAGATGTATTCGTTTGAAAAAAAAATGTGATTATCGGGTGGTTTGAGTCGCCTGCAACGCGAGATTGCAAGTTCGAATCTCACAAACCTAGTTATAAATTCCATAAATCCAATATTTTCATCTAATTATTACCATATCATTATTCGGTGACAAAACATATAACCACTGTATGTGTAATATAAAAGATAGGATAAAAAAACTCCGAAATAAGTGTTAAAGTATGCAACACAAAGAAAGGAAGCATCTTGAGACAGCTGAAAAGAAAATTTCCTCCTGAAAACTTTGTTCGGCCAACTAGTTTTAGTAAAAACTTACATAATAGCTTCCAAATTTAAAAAAGATGAAGTAAAAGCGGACAAAAAGTTTAGAAGAAAAGTTACCGCCGGTTTTCATCAAATATATATTAATGATGCTTCTCTGGGAGTCGCGATATCTGACACACGCAGAGCCTCCCAACTCAGGGTACACTATCAGGGTCGGCGTATGTCAAACTTTATATTCCCTTTTGAACTTTATAAGTTAGCGAAAGAGGTATGTAAGTCTAGAGAGAACTGGTGCTCTATACTCTCTGCCTACCCTGTTAGCGACTCGGTCTGACGATATGTATATGTAAGTTACTATATTATGCAAGTCCTCAGCCAAAATTAATGTTTTCTTCGAAATTATGATCAACATCAACATAATTAATTTCACATAGAACTAGGTGGGCACTTATAAAACGTCGAAAAAGGTGCACGGTTCGGGTTAGTCGTTTCCATGGAGAAGAACCGGCAAAAAACTCAATGATCCCAATACAATTGCTAAGCTAAGCTTATAAAGAAAGCTCTGTTATGGATTTAATTTGGGGATTGTAAACGTACGCAAAGAGCTGCAACTTTTTTATATACACAAAGAAAAAATATATAATAATACAATATTTTTTACAATTATATAATACAATTATTTCTTTGTCATTCTTTATCATGATTAATAGAATGACTTTTTGAAAACAGATCCAGTTTACAATTACAGTCTTACGAAACATTGGCATGTAGGCATAGCCTGTGGGTCACAAAAAAAAATTAGACTAAGTCAAGCCACAGTCCTGGTGTAGTCCCATTGAGATTTCAACTCTTGCGAATGTACAATATTGTCAACAAGTAATTTAAAATCTTTGAAAAAATCCAAACCTCCTGGGACTCCCCAGGTTTTGCAACCATAAATCAAGCGGGCCGTAAGATTATTAGTCACATAAATGGTTTAAAAAAAATACCCACTTTTGTAGCAAGTTTGGCAACCGCTGTCAGCGGCAATGAGAGCCACATTTGTCTTCGAATTGCCGCTTGGCACACATAAGTCACATTGACAACGGTATAATTTCGGCGGAACCTGAAGGAGATTGCTGTCTGCACATTTTTTCCCTTCGTTTTTATTACATCCATTTGTTGGAAAGAGTTTGACCACAACATACTGAAATATTGCAGCTAAGTCGGCGGGAGGGGCTTTATATATGCTGGTACCTACCACATGTACAGTACTGGGTCACGTGTATGTTTGTCTAAAAAATGTTCTTGGCCTGGTTTGGCTACGGAGAAGATATTGTTCTTTACGTAATTATCCAAGGGTAATAAATTTTAACTCCGTGTGGAAGTACTGTATGAAGAGGGGCCCGTTCCTGCCTCATGCTCGTATCGCATCGGCCTCTTAAAATAAGGTTGGCAGCACGTGAGTTATAGCTCTCAGATTGCATGCGCCTTGGGTTGATCAAGTTATTGTTTATTTTATAGAATATATAGTATATATGTATGTATGTATATGTATGTATGTATAGTATATATAATAAGGATGAGTGAAGAAAGATTGACGAAAAGATATACAAAGCAAAAGTGTGTGCAAGAAGAGGCAGAGGAAGGCCACGTTCCAACTACCTGGATCAAATAGATCGGACTCTCAAGGACGGGAACGTTAAGAGTACTCGAAACCGACGAGCATGTGTGAAGAGACTGATGAATGTGGACGAAGCGAAAGAGGTATGTAAGTCTAGAGAGAACTGGCGCTCTATACTCTCTGCCTACCCCGCTAGGGACTTGGTGTGATGATATGTATGTATGGTAACTTTGTATATAATATGTGTCATCCAATAAGTAGTTGTCCTCTACATTGAATAAAAGTTTTAGCAGAAGAATATATACAAATATGTTTCTATTCAGGCCAAGATAGCTCGAAACGCTACCGCCTTTCTAATAACAGAAAACCGCTTTCATTTAGGGTAAAGCATGCAAAAAACAAATTATTCGCGATCCACTTATTGATACCATTAAAGTAACAAAGTATTAAACAAAACACATAATTTATGAAAGCCAGCCGTTGTTTAGTAAAAACAACAATAATAACATATTGTGCGTGAACCAGAAGCACGCTTGAAGCAAGAACAAGTCGCATAAAGCGAGGCCACGCCCGAGCCACAAATCAACAGGGGATCATAAAACAAGTGAACAGGACGGTGGCAATATCCTCTCCACTCTATGTTGGCTCTGAAGAGGCCGTCGGCATCGTGGGCCATGCGATAGGCGGGGAGATATTCTTAAGACCTCACAATGCCTAATAAATATTACGTATTGTTATTCCCTACACTTCTTCCGCGCGTACTATGTAATACGTATATTTTGGTTTTTGTAATATGGAGCCGTGGTGGCCGAGTGGTTGGAGCAGTTGCCTGCGACGCAAAGTTCGCAACTTCGAATCCCGACTGTACCAATGAGTTTTTCTGAACTAAAGTACAGTGACTAGTCACACCACGAGCTTAACGGTGAAGGAAAACATCGAGAGGAAAACTGCATACGTCTGAGAAGAAATTCAAAGGCGTATGTATAGTCGTGCTCGAGTAACAGCGATGGACTCGCCATCTGTCACGTTGGCACCTAATATACCTCTGGCGGAAAGTGGGTGTGTGGGTATTACCTATACACCTCTGCCTACCCCTTCGGGGACCCTTGTGGGAAGGCGTGAGGATATATATATATATATTATTGTAATATATTGTTGAATGTAATATATTATGATTTGATGTTGAATAATGGTTATCGTTATTAATGTAATTGGTATATTTATGGCGTTTTTATTATAAAAAGAAATAAATAATACGTAAATAAAAGTCATAGATTCAAACCACTGGGGCTTGAACCTACAATCCAATGTTTGTAAATGGCTACTAAAATACGATCTCAAGGCATGTGGTAATTTTACTACCATTAACACTAGTTTCACCTCAGGGCTTCACCCGCGGTAAATTTTACTACTCACCCTTGGAAAGTAACGTGTTGATATTATATAGCGCAGGCTATTAAATGCATGGCACCTAATATACCTCTGGCGGAAAGTTGGTGTGTGGGTATTACCTATACACCTCTTCCTACCCCTTCGGGGACCCTCGTGGGAAGGCGTGAGGATATATTATATATTAAATGCAAAACGGCTTTCCAATTTTGTACTTCCTAAGATCAACGCTATCAAAGAAAAAAACTCTAAAATATTAATACAACAGTTCAAGTAATATGAATTTGTGAATTTAATTTGACCGTTAAAGATATAATTTGTTCTAATTTGGTTCTAATTAGTCATCAAAGTTCATCATAAATTGGCGTATTTGAACATCTGTCTGAAACGTCTAAATTCAGCTTGCGGTTATTCTGAGTATTTCATGGCCCACCAGATCTTATGAATTAGTGCTAAGACTTGATTAGTTTAAGATTAATCCTTGAGACTGGCGAGGAGACAGAATAGATAATCACACGTCAACTGAACGCTGTCTGGTTTGAATAATACAATTACTGAATAAACAAGAAGGTTGCGCATTTCATATCCAGAATTGCAGGTTCAATGACATACCAAGTAGGTTTTAACTTCAGTATAGTAACTTGTTGTGGCACGAGGTTTTTGTTAAACGTATGCAGGTTTCCACTCGATGTTTTCCTTCACCGTAATGCTCGTGTAGTGAGTTATCACTTTTTTTATTAGCATTTAACTTGAAAAAAACTCATTGATACAGCCGATATTCGAACTTGCAATCTTTGTGTTGCAGGCAACTCGAACTTGTCTCGAACTCGAACTACTCGGCCACCACGTCGAACATTTAAAATGCATGAAATAAATATAACATGAGACACCAGACACACAATTCTATTTCAATTCAATATATCCATAAAGGACACGTTTGTACTTTCTATTGGCGCCGACGGTTTGATTTGTCCTGCATCGCAATGGCATCGGGAGTTAAATTGGCAACAGTATACCAACATGGATTTCTAGTTAATCCGCTCGAATCGATTTCGTCCAAAGTCTTAGTATTGTTAGATGTAGCTCGATAGCTTTGCTGTTTGGATTCGGTTGTTCGTTTTGAAAACAATGCAGTTTGGTTTACGTTCACGATTTTATTTGATCCTCGATTGTCAAATCAATACGACTTTGAAGTGATCGATGTTAGATTGTTGTTATTAATAGGTTTGTGATTAACGATACGTGTTTACTTAAAAATAATAATATATATTTTATATTTTCTCGCTGCTATTTGTAAATGAAGTCAAGAGCTATTTATATACTTTGTTCTGTTGATAAAATGATAAATCAAAGAAGTGAATTTTATTCGACGTCGATATTTTTTTATGATACATTATACATGTTTAACATGCAGATAGTAATAAAACTAAGTTTTCACCAAGGTTAATTGTTATCTACGTTTACGTAGCGTAAGGTTAATATTTAAAATATAGCCTAATGCACTTATATTGTATTCTGATGATACATAAGTATCTAAGTAACTAGTGCATCAGAGACGCCGACAATCTAGCCAATCTCTTAAATTTTTTGATGAAACATGAGTATGCGAGAGAGTTTTTGTTAACTTTAATTTTTATTAGAATTAATGCAAATGGTTCGCCTTTGCAACTAGAAATAATTCAATAAATATGTGTAATATATGTATTTGTTAATTCATATATTAAACTTATGCGAATCCAGGGCGGGTTGCTATGCTGTATGGTATATAAAAATAATCACTAACAATAGTGATTCTCTCTTTTAATACAAGAAGATAAAAAAAAAGAAAAGCTTGTGAGTTACGGCGTCTACAGCAGCTCGACAACGTCCAGTGAGAAAAACAAAGAAAAACTCCAACTGAATGGAGTTTCTGCTGCACAACTTTATTTATGACGATTAAACATCTTGTTGTTTTTATTAAAGTTATGATCACGACTCTTTAACACTAGATGTCGCTTTATAGAATTTAAATTCGCGAGCGTTACGATCTGAGCAGTTATTACGTTCGCACACAACATCTTCTTGGATCATGGATGTGCCTTGCTGTCTTGCCTGGAGGGCTTTGGGTCTTGTTATTGATCGGTTAAGCAACAATAATTTTATTCAGGATAAAGCGTTTTTACACCTAGCTCAAGAAACTCCCGCTGATAGAATTAAAAAAATATTTCTATTCAAGCTTACTAATATTATACTGCTGTATCTCCACGCCTTCCCACAAGGGTCCCCAAAGGGCTAAGGCAGAGGTGTGTCGGTAGTACCTATACACCCACTTTGAGAGCCGAAAATATATTTTAAGTGCCAACGTGACAGTTGGCGAGGCCATCGCCGTTACTCATAGTCGACTATACATACATACATGTGTAAATATTTTTTTGAACGTATGCAGGTTACCTCTCGATGTTTTCCTTCACCGCAAAGCCCTTTGTATGACTAATCACTGTACCTAAGTTAAGAAAAACTCATCGGTACAGTCGGGGTTCGCACTTGCAACCTTTGTGTTGCAGGCTACTACTACTAACTACTTGAAACACTCGGTCACTTCGGCTTTTATATGAATTCTCATATTATTATGTCTGATATCACATTGTCAAATATTTAAAATGCGTATGTTTGTGAGGCTATGGAAGGGATTTGGAATTTGTCACAGGGATAATGAAAAGATAAATTACTAAGTACATCCAATGTTTTCAGGCTATTCACATGGGACCCCTAAAGGGTAGGCATTGTGACAGATAAGCATCTGCCACACAAAATATTCCTTTTCGATTTTTGCCTCACAACGGTTTTTTTATATTACAAAACTCATATAACTATTCCTAAACTAACCAAAGCATTTACTATAGAAAATAAACATCGATAATATACAAACAGCTGTATTTGAAGGTTAACATAGATTTGTATTCATCACACAAATATCTGTGGTAAGTAGGGGAGTCGTCCTTTTGACTTTCGCGATCAGTAACTTTGGACGATTATACTATACACAACTGCCGTTAAAGCTTACTTGATAATTAGTTAATAGTAAATAATCTAGTATATGAAAAATGTAGTGACCTTTTTTCTACCGTAAGCAACTTTATTCAACTGAATAACTATACAGCAGCAAATTTCATACGCATACAATATTTTAGCATAGAAACAATTGAATCGAGGGCAAAACTAAAATAAGCCTTGTCCATAGCGCTCGGCTTTTAAAATCTGTCAATCCATAAACCTCAGCAAAGAGCACAACAAACATCGTAGCTCTGAGCATATATGGCTCATTGTCGTACGACAAACACCAAACAAATAGGGACCAACTAGCGCGGATTCCAATCATAGATTCAGGGTTGACATGTCCTTAGCCGGACCGCGATCAGCGAATGTGTTTTATAAAATATTGATGTTGACATTAGACACAATTTTTTGAGCTTCGAAGGCTCCTGAATACTGATCATATGACAGTCAATTGAATGATTGAACTATACCAATTATTATGAATTTTGGATTACGTTCATCAATATATACTTTTCATTAGAATAATCCATAATAATACTTCATAATTATTCACTATTAAACGACATTTGACATAATCCTAATATAAAGAGCCGTGATGCAAGTTCGAATCCCGACTGTACCAATGAGTTTTTCTGAACTTAAGTACAGTGATTAGTCACACCACGAGCTGAACGGTGAAGGAAGACATCGAGAGGAAGCCTGCATACGTCTGAGAAGAAATTCAAAGGCGTATGTATAGTCGTGCTCGAGTAACGGCGATGGACTCGCCATCTGTCACGTTGGCACCTAATATACCTCTGGCGCAAAGTGGGTATCTGGGAATTACCTATACACCTTTGCCTACCCCTTCGGGGACCCTTGTGGGAAGGCGTGAGGATATATTATAATATTCATATTTTTATGTCATATAATCCCCACAAAACATAAACTTGCAAGGTGTTTAGGTGCAAGGTGAAGACTATTAATATTAGACCGGGAAACTAAAATGAATGATTAAAAATCTGCGAATAACCTGGCCTTTTTATGGCTCTTATTCTTGTAGGTACTAGAAGAAAAATCCACTTTTCACCGAAAATTTGTTTAGGTGCCAACGTGGCAAAACTTACGTTTTGCAATTTCTCTATGAATATAGGTAAGTTTTCTCACGATGTTTTCCTTTATTATAAGCGACATAGATAACTGTACCTGAATGCATGATGAGATTAAACCATTCGGCCACCACGGCTCTAAACTACCAAGTGACAACCCTACCCGTCTATTATTTGGTCGTGTTTCGCTGCGGCTGACTTTTATCGTCATGTGAAATGGTGACAGGCCACCACTACACTAGAGATGTTATTGTTACGTACGGCTTATGGGGGTTTGGAAGATTTTTATTACTAGTTAAGTGCGGCTTGGACTACATAAAGCGTTGGAATGATCATAAACGTATATCCTGATGATAACAATCTGCGCCGAATATTCTACATATAGAAATTATATAGGTCGTTCAGATAATCTTTTGCAAGATATGATATCGATAAACATTGCATTGTGTTCTTGGACGTCTCTTTTGAAGCTTCAAAGATACATCCTAATATCCTCACGCCTTCCCACAAGGGTCCCCGAAGGGGTAGGCAGAGGTGTGTAGGTAATACCCACACACCCACTTTCCACCAGAGGTATTTAGGTGCCAACGTGACAGATGGCGATTCCATCGCCGTTACTTAAGCACGACTATACATACGCCTTTGAATTTCTTCTCAGACGTATGCAGGTTTCCTCTCGATGTTTTCCTTCACCGTAAAGCTCGTGGTGTGATTAATCACTGTACTTAAGTTCAGAATAACTCATTGACAATTACATCAAGACATTACTTAACACCACAATAGTACTCATTAAAATCCAAAGAGGAGATTTCAAATTTCACTAATTTCAAATCAGGCTGGATTCGCTGGCATTAATGTAATCGAAAGTTGTCACGCGAATGCGTTTGAACTATGTCTTTGTGAGTTGCCAATTCGGAAAACATAGACTGCATATTCAAATTATTCTTAAAATCCTTAAAAAAATACAGCAAGGAAAACACACAACAGCTTGTCAAGAACAATATAAATTCCCAGATAAAACGACACTTATCCAGAGCGAAGTTCTTTTCACGTTAATTCCTAGCACCCCTCGACACCCCATTTTTGCGCAGCAATTATTCAATCAACAAGCACATTCAGTTCGATTAATATTCTACCGCATCATAATGGCGCCTGTGGTTATAATTCATTACGGCCCTGCAAAAATGGACGACAGTGTTGCCATCATCAATCACCCTCATGAGTTTCGCTTGATTAATGGAGTGCTGCGCTTGAGCGTCAAGTTTCTTTCCGGTATTAGGCTGCGGCTAGATGTTCCGTTTTGTACAGGGGCGTAGAAGTCGGAATGTACAGTCATGTTTTAATTTTTCCTGTTAATTTCAAAGGAGTTTTCTACCTGTACAGGCAGTAGAATGAACTCTCTGATCAGGTTTTCTCTAGAAAGCATGGATTTCTTCAAGAAAGGCAAAGAAATAAAGCTGTTGGGGTTTGCAAAGCGCGAGCAATAACCTTGATGTTACAAGGGTCTATTGCCGGCGGTAACCGCTTACCATCAGGTGGACCACGTTCTTGTTTGCCACGTTCTATCAGATATATTTGATATATTATATATTTTACGTAAAATATATCATCATAAGTCGATTAAAGGCCAGGAGCCCCGTATCATCAGGCGGTTACATGTTTCATAATTATATAATAATAAGCTTGTTTCAACTTCTTAGTTATAGTCTGAAAACGTTGAAAACTTTTAAACTGAAGCCTGATGAGACTAGAAGAAAAGGAAGTCGTTAAAAATTCCATATAGATACAAAGCTCGGCGAACCAATGCTAGAATCTACTTTAAACCATTTAAAATACAAATTTCCTATGTAATATCGAATATAATAATATATCCTCACGCTTTCCTACAAGGAGTAGGCAGAGAAGTATTCTGGAGCTGCCAGGAAACCGTGAGCACAGCTAGTTTATAAATTATAAGGATAATGCAGAGTCGGTTGCATTTTCTTAATGCGATATAAAGTTTCGAAGTGAACGTCTCGTATACTTGCAGCCTAACGATACCCAGGACCCTAATTCTATTCACAATTGGTCAACTTTTCTCGTATTTCCCTAGGGTGTGCATTAAAATGGCCGGCCCGCTCACGTTATTGGTTTCCTTGAATTTGTGCCAGTTCAGAAAGAGTCGTTCGCTAAATGAAACCGTTTATGTAACTCATTAACGGTAAACGTAACTCTTAAGCTCGGCTGCCGGAATGTTGCTGTCAATACGATATACGGCGTGGCATAATATTATATCTAATAGTTACTAAGAGGTATGTAAGTCTAGAGAGAACTGGCGCTCTATACTCTCTGCCTACCCCGTTAGGGACTCGGCGTGATGATATGTATGTACTCTACTACTCTTACTAATATTATGAATATGGCTGCATTAACGCATGATTTTAAAGGCTCCGAAATTGGTTCATGAATGAAGAGATTGATGAATGTGGATGAAGCGAAAGAGATAAGGAGCGGTGGCCGAGTGGTTCTACTAGTCGGCTGCAACACAAGGATTGCAAGTTCTAATCCCAACTGTAAGAATTAGTTTTTCTGAACTTAAATACAGTAATAAATCACCACGAGCTTTACGTTTGATAAGATATTCAAACACGTATGTATAGTTGTGCTTGAGTAACGGCGATGGACTCGCCATCTGTCACGTTGGTACCTAGAACATATCTGACGGAAAGTGGTTGTGCCTATAATTATTTATGCTGTTTCTATAAAGTAGGCATTTGCATTTTGTAAGCCTTTGAACAAAAACGGTTAAAAAACCTTTATAAAGACGGATATGTCTCTGCGTTCGTTTATTTGAATATTAAACCTGGATTCACCGTAATCCAAGCTTAAACCTGTCACAGATATCTTAACTTTTAAAGTGTTGTATTTGCATTAACTCTCAGTGCCAACTGTAATCGTACGTACGCACTACTTATTACTTACATATCAACATCCCAAGTCTCTCACAAGAGATTAGAGCGCCAGAGCGTTATCTAGATTTAGAGATCTTTTTCACTTTATCTACATTCATCAGTCTCTTCATACATGAACGAATGTCGAGTAGGTATATTAGATGTTCGTATCCTTGTGTGCTCGATCGATTTAATCTAGTCTAATCTAATTCAAACAAGGTCTTTCCTGCACTTCAATACTCTTCATATATAACAAATCCTTTCAAATAACTCATTGGTACAGTCGGGATTCGAACTTGCGATCTGCAGCAACTTGTGTCGCAGGCAACTGCTCGAACCACTCGGCCACCACTGTACTTAAGTTCAGAAAACTCAACGTTTTTTTAAGTACAGTGATTAGTCACACCATGAGCTTTACAGTGAAGGAAAACATCGAGAGGAAACCTGCATACGTGAAAGCCATTCAAAGGCGTATGTATAGTCGTGCTTGAGTAATGGCGATGGACTCGCCATCTATCACGTTGGCACCTAATATATCTCTGGCGGAAAGTGGGTGTGTGGGTATTATTATACACCTCTGCCTACCCCTTCTGGGGACCCTTATGGGAAGTCGTGAGGATATATATATATTATATATATATATATATATATATATATATATATATATATACTTTCAAATAAAACTAAATTTGAATGTAAAGTGCCTTTTTAACTGAATTTCAGAAAATCATACACATCATCACGCCGAGTCCCTAGAGACACAAAGAGGTGGGCAGAGATAATACAGTCCTCTCTAGACTTACATACCTCTTTCGCTTCGTCCACATTCATCAGTGCTCATACATGCTCGTCGGTTTCGAGTATTCTTAACGTTTCCGTCCTTGAGCGTTCGACCGATTTGATCGTTGTAGTACTACTATTGTATTTGTATTAGTATCGATTTGGTAGTTGGAACGTAGTCTTCCTCTGCTTTAGAAAAAGCATTCGAAATTTTGTAGTGTATCTTAACTATGTAATAGATAGTTAATACAATTGCATCATTTAATCATTAAGCCTATGAGTAGATAAGTAGGTATATTTATCCATTCATTGCTTCTTGTTAAGTAAGTCCAGGCGACACTTATTTCACTCGATATACCCATAGTTCCGCGCCGTCTACCACACTGGGTAAGGCTCACTTCACTCAGTGATCCCTGTGAAATGGATATATTGTGAGGTCGAATTATATGGAATAGATCCATGGAATTGAACTATCACTTCGTATTAATTACGCCTAATGGGTTTCGAAAGTAGAGATCCAAGTTTGAATATGATGCAATGTATACAGTAACATTAAACTGTTTGGTTCTAATTTCAAATAAACGTTTGTTTTTTTTTTATATTGAGCCAGATTAAATGACTTTTGCCAACCTAACCTCATATAATTTAACATATTCTCACTCCTTCCACAAGGAAGGATTTTAAGAGAGGTAGGGCATAACGGGTTTCCCGTTCGAATTGGGAGCTGCCCGACTGGGGCAGGACCTCCACCTTATAGAAGTCCGTAGCCAAATAACACAATTTTTGTGTGTTGTGTTCCTACGCGGTGAATAAGGTTTCCAGAAATTAGCTCCTTGGGAAGGGGGGAGGATTGTTACATTGTGTTGGAAGCAGAGTTAAAATATATGTGCACGATTGCACACATATATTTTAGGTGCTGTCGTGTCTGATGGCGACACCATCGCCGTTACTCTAGCACTATAGATAACTCTTTGAATTCTCCTCAAACGTATGCCGATTTCCTCTCGATGTTTTCCTTCACCGTAAAGCTCATAGTGCGAATAAAACTGTCCACTGTACTTAAGTTCAGAAACAATTGGTACAATCGGGATTCGAATTTGCAATTTTTGTGTTGCAGGCAGCTCTAACTACTCGCCCACTGCGGCTCTTAAAAACTAACATATAATTTAATTATGATTATTTCATATGTATTAATACCTTTACACTAACACACATAAATATATAAGCCTTGAATATGTACATATCGAGTGAAGTAAATTAACTCGAGCATCTGATCTGTCTTAGGCCACGGGCATAATAACTGTCATTAAAATAAAAACCTTCCCATCTGTAATAAAGCGCTGTAAAACCTCTTAAAAGACAACGTCAGCCTAGTTAACAAGGTTTCAAATTCCATTAAGAACCTCATAAAAGCGAGAAAGAGTGCTCTGTTCCAAAGAACAAACATATTAAGGATGTATTTAAGGGTGAGCGCTGCTTTGTCCAAAGCTCCCCGCCTCATTAGTCTCGGCAGTGTGATTGAGTTCTGAACACAATCAATACGGGTCGTGATCTCTTTTGATTGAACCGATTGTCATGTACAGAACAAAGCGTTGACTTATTGTGAAATGTACTTCCCGACGGAATATACAATATTCTTCCCGTTATTTAGTTTTTTATGAACCGAGGCATTAAGGTCGGAAATGCTTTAATTTTATACGGTTCTTGTATTAACTTTATATTAGAGCCTGAAACATTTTTATGCAAAACTCTAAGGTCAATATACATTTTATATAAACGTACTTATGTTATATTTATTATTTGTAATCTTTATAAAAGTAAAATAAAAATAATAAATATCCTCACGCCCGCCCTCAAGGTATGCAGAGTAGTAACACAACCCTCTTTTTCCACATGTGATACGTCTTTGAATTTTTTCTCAGACGTATAGGTACAGGTTTCCTCTCGATGTTTTCCTTCACCGCAAAGCTCGTGGTGTGACTAATCAATGTACTTTGTTTTGCTGTGATTCTTACAGATATTGTTATTTGATTATGTGTGTGTAATGACTATCTTTGATACGAACTTTATCTTATTAATTATTTGTTTAAAATAATGATTATAATTCAAAGAGAGCATGTGTGTTTAACTAAAATACGCTTTGATTTACCGAAGCAAGCTCGGACTAAGTAAGGTTATTAAATTTGATAATTTAGCCTAAACAAGCAGCGAAGTTTACCGGAACAACCAACTCAAATATTTATGGTTACACATTTCAGTTGCAGTAAATTTACGGGTAATTTTATGGCCACTATTTAGTTAAACAGCCGTGGTGACCGAGTAGTTCAAGTAATTGCCTGCAATAAGAAGATCGCAAGTACGATACCCGACTATGCCAATGAGTTCTTTTGAAGTTAAAACCAGTGATTTTAGTCCCCCACGAACTTTACGGTGAAGGAAAACATCGAGAGGAAACCTGCATACGTTTAAAAAAAATCAAAGGGGCATGTATAGTCGTGCTTTAGTAACGGACTCGCCATCTGATACATTGGCACTTAATATTTACATATCTCTGGCTCAATTATTATTATTATATAAATAACCAGCGGGCAGATATCAAACAATACAAAATGGAAGAACTGTAACAATCCATTGAATGGCTTAAACGCAGAAAATTCATATCCAACTCCGCCTATTGGTTTCGCAGCGTGAAATGGTGTAATCGGAGCGGAGTAGGTACGTCGCAGCGACCTCATGTTGAAGCGACGATTAGGGAAGATGGATGACAATGAATCACCCCCCCAGGGGTCCGCCACATCCACTCTCAAACATTCATAATGGATATTACATGACGCCTACCGATAATGCTGAATTATTACCAGCTACAGATTAGCTGATTGCCTTGTACCTGAGCCAGGGCTCTTTTATACATTCTTATAAATGTGAAAGTTTGTGAGGCTGTATAAGGATGTATGCGACTCACGCCAGAACGGAAATGGATTAAACTTGGCACAGATTAGCTGGATTTACACAAAGGGTATGTTTTATTTAAGAACAAAAACTTTGGGGTAATGTTTGTGTGAGTATTACCTTCATAGTTTCATAGGTGCTTTAGATATATAATCTAAACACAATTAATGGAATAAGTTTTACAATACGCGTGATAAATGTATTGTAAAATATATTAAATGAAATTAATTCGTTATGGTCAGTTGATTTCAATGTCAATCATGTTGGAATTGGCCTTGAATTACGCAGTTATATATAATACTGCCCCAGTTTCGGTTTCTTCGTTGCGTGGATTTTTGCAGAAAATAAAATTGAACCCAATTTTAGACACTCTTAGGTAATGTCGTTCCAATGACGAGACTTCAGCTCTTTGACAACAAGTTCTCACGAAATCAGGCACCCGTGAAAATGGCGAACAACGCGAGAGAGATTTCTTCGCAACTTTCGAAGGATGGAAGCTGGAATGGTTTGACTAATCATTACGTATGCTAAAACTTTTTGAGATCGTATATGAGTCTTATAAGTATAGTACACCACGAGCTTTACGGTGAGGGAAAACATCGAGAGGAAACCTACGACGTATGCACGTCTGAGAAGAAATTCAAAGGCGTATGTATAGTCGTGCTTGAGTAACGGCGATGGACTTGCTATCTGTCTCATTGGCTGGCAACTAAAATATATCTCTTGAGGAAAGTTTGTGGAAGGGTTTGCGGGTACTACCTAAATACATTTACATTTACACCTCTGCCTACCCCTTCGGGGACCCTTGTGGGAAGGCGTGAGGATATATATATATTTATATATAAGTATTTCTTATCACGATTTATACATACATACATACATATCATCACTCCGAGTCCCTCACGGGGTAGGCAGAGAGTATAGAGCGCCAGTCTTCTCTAGACTTACATTTTTCTTTCGCTTCGTCCACATTCATCAGTCTCTTCATACATGCTCGTCAGTTTAGAGTACTCTTGACGATCTCGTTCTTGAGCGTCCGATCGATTTCATGTAGATAGTTGGAACGTGGCCTTCCTCTGCCTCTTCTTGCACACACTTTTGCTTTGTATATCTGTCTCGTCAATCATTCTTCATTCATCCTTTCTATATGTCCAAACCAACTTACATTTTCGATTTATATATACTATATATATAATATTATATACATATGTATATACAATACTCGTATTACTAAAGTGCATTAACTTACTGTTATAGACAATATTTGGAACTGGAATTCTGTAATTGATTGTGTATGAATATTCCTGAACGGACTCTTTACTTGCATGTAGTTAATAATAATATAATAATATCCTCACGCCTTCCCACAAGGGTCCCCGAAGGGGTAGGCAGAGGTGTATAGGTTATTACCTATACACCCACTTTCCGCCAAAGGTATATTAGGTGCCAACGTGACAGATGGCGAGTCCATCGCCGTTACTCAAGCACGACTATACAAACGGTTTGGATTTCTTCTCAGACGTATGCAGGTTTCCTCTCGATGATTTCCTTCACCGTTCAGCTCGTGGTGTGACTAATCACTGTACTTAAGTTCAGAAAAACTCATTGATACAGTCGGGATTCGAACTTGCGACCTTTGCGTCGCAGGCTACTGCTCGAACCACTCGGCCACCACGGCTCTAGTTGCATGTAGTTGATTGAGGTTATACTAAGTATGAGGTAAGTAAAGAGGTTATACTATTATAGGAAGTATAACATTTATATTTATATAATTTATTATACAGGTATAATAGTGGAACAAATAACTTGGCGTAATTTCAATGTTCACCCTCCACGGCGTTTGTTACAAACAAATGTCATTAAAAACAAAACGAAGTTAATATAAATTACACAAATTATAGCAGCCTTGAAGACTCAACTCGAGTTATAAACACCTCCAAGTTGGCAGTAGGAAGCCTTCTACTCTTTAACTTGAATTATAAAAGTTGATTCTAATTAACATTACATCCGCTCGCGCTTCAGCGGCTTCAATAAGAATAATGTAAGTAATCAAAAGTTACAATCAAGTAATTATATACGGTCATGTTGATCTTGTAAAATCAAATTTCCTGTTAAACAAAAGTATTACAATAATTTTGATGTTAGAAGGATGAAGTTTTGTTAAAGTAAAGACCAACCTAACGCCAAGAAACCAGCAAGAATGCATGTAGACTGATGAATGCAGATGAAGCGAACGAGGTCGTTAAGTCAAGAGAGAACTGAGGCTCTATTTGGCTACCCCTTGACGCGGTGTTAAAAATAGGCAACTATAATTAACTTTCGCTTAATTTTAAAGAATTTCAAAGGTATTTCAATTATTCCTGGAATCAAAATTACGTAGTACATACGTTCCAGTCATGAACAATTGCAACCGTAAGCTTTAAATTAGGGATGCGATGGAATAATAAAATTACAAAATGCGTTAATTTGTTAATAAATATACGTTTGTACCGATCAAGCGGCGCTCCAGTGTCGTTTACATATCAATCTGACAGCCACACAAAAATTATAAATTTCCATCAAACAATGTACAGCGTACCCTTCCGTATTGTGGTAACATTTTTTTGCCCGCTTAGCATTACCGTTATCTACATTCTGATACACTTCAGACCTTAACATATATAGGATGTCTTAAAAATATAAAGATATAAAAAAAATATTATTATTATTATATTAGCCGTGGTGGCCGAGTGGTTCGAGCAGTTGCCTGCGACACAAAGATCGCAAGTTCGAATCCCGACTGTACCAATGAATTTTTCTGAACTTAAGTACAGTGATTAGTCACACCACGAGCTTTACGGTGAAGGAAAACATCGAGAGGAAACCTGCATACGACTGAGAAGAAATTCAAAGGCGTATGTATAGTCGTGCTTGAGTAACGGCGATGGACTCGCCATCTGTCACGTTGGCACCAAATATACCTCTGGCGGAAAGTGGGTGTGTGGATATTACCCATACACCTCTGCCTACCCCTTCGGGGACCCTTGTGGGAAGGCGTGAGGATATATTATTATATTATTATTATTTTATTATATTATATTATTATTATATTTATAAAAAAAATCACGCCTTTCCACAAGGATCTCCGACAGGGTCGGCAGAGGTGTGTAGATAGTACCCACACACACCAACACAGCACTCACACCTGCAAGAAGAACCTAGAAGTACGGGCCTGCCTATCGTTAACATAGGTTAACTCAGTCTAGCCATGATGGTAGTCTCATGAGTCGCATCTGCTACAATGTAATGAAATGGTTACAGACATAGTTTATTTTCTGTATATATACTTAATAAGCCGTGGTGGCCGAGTGGTTCGAGCAGTTGCCTGCGACACAAAGATCGCAAGTTCGAATCCCGACTGTACCAATGAGTTTTTCTGAACTTAAGTACAGTGATTAGTCACACCACGAGCTTTACGGTGAAGGAAAACATCGAGAGGAAACCTGCATACGTCTGAGAAGAAATTCAAAAGGCGTATGTATAGTCGTGCTTGAGTAACGGCGATGGACTCGCCATCTGTCACGTTGGCACCTGATATACCTCTGGCGGAAAGTGGGTGTGTGGGTATTAACTACACACCTCTGCCTACCCCTTCGGGGACCCTTGTGGGAAGGCGTGAGGATATATATATTTATACTTAATTTACTAATTAGATTAGGCATAATACAAGTACCTTCTCCTATTTGAAATAAATGAATCTTCGCAGCCAACTGTACCATTTTCTAAGCGTCTCTTAGAGAATGGAATGACATGACAAAAAATTACGTCATCATGTAAACCTTCTTGCAGCGAGGTCCAGTCTTGCCTCGCAGACAATGGCGCGCGCGAGTCCCACAGATTACCTCCATTGTGCCTTACAATACTGGTTGCATCGCTTAATTACTTTTTGTGTGTGCTACCTACGTCACATATAAGAATGGCTTACAATAAGGTTGCCTTTTTCTGATCTTTTTCCTCTTTTGTAACCCTCACCTTTAATCATGATTAGTTGTACAACTTACTTTACGGGGATATCAAACATACTTTTTGTACAGAAAGGATATCATAGTTGGGATATTTATATACTCACGCCTTCCCACAAGGCAGAGGTGTATATGTACTGTCCATATTACCACTTTCCGCCCGAGATATATTTTAGGTGCCAGATGTCGACTCCATTACCGTTACTCAAGCATGACTATACATATGCCTTTAAAACTTCTCAAACGTATACAGGTTTCCTCTCGATGTTTATCTTCATCGTAAAGTTCGTGGGGTGACTAATCACTGTACTTAAATTCAGAAAAACTCATTGCTAATCTCGGGATTCGAGCTTGCAATGTTTGTGTTACAGGCAACTACTCGGCCACCACGGCTCTTTTCACTTTTGGTTAGGAAAACTAAGAAATGTCAAGTATGCATGAGAAGTCATATGTTTTGGTTGGCATTTGTATCTACATCTATCGAAATTTGAATGAAGATACTTCTGTGAGAGGCTATGAAGATATATGTTATCCGAGATTGGTGGTAGACTTAATCAAGATACATCAGGCATCGATTACCATGCTTACCACAAACCGATGTGACGCATAAATATGGATACATGCACATTTGGATATATCAGGTGTCCTATATTTTCAATTCTTTGCCGCATTCTCATTCGATGTCTTCTTCAATCAGAGCCGGCTGAATTCCCTTTCAAAAACATCGAATAGGGTTCTGTTGACTTTTCAACAATTCAACAGTCGTAATCGAATACTCGTGTTCGTGTGTGCAGGTCAGGTACCACATACGCAGCCTGTATTGTGAGCGGGGAATCAGTATCCTGAAATTGGAAGATTCGCTTAAGGTCGAACAATACTGCATTGACGTCATAAAGTATGCTTCAGCGACGTCCTGTCAGCTAATACAGTTATTTGACAGTTCATTTGTTTATTTTATTTACTATTTAAAAAAGGAACAAAATAATATTAAAATAAAATATATGCAACAATGCTTACAGTGGTTGTAAACTTTTTCGTAGAATCCTTGTGAAGTCGATTAAATAAAACTCTTTCGTCAGTAACGTGCTTCCGAAATCAAAAAGCTTAAGCAAATAGCCTTAGAAAGTTCACTTTACCGTTTGATAATAAACCGACTCGTAACATTATGATAATATTGTTTTATTTTCAAACTCATCTTTGTTCTTCAAAGTAATGCTGTTGAAGCATCAAAATTATTACCCAGAAAATTGCACATTGTACGAAACATAGCAAAAGTCAACTCTCTTGAGACTGCGTTATTAGCTCACATCTTTAGGAACCACGATTAGGAAAATGTTTTTAAAATATTACCTTGATAAGTCCCTTATAAATATTGTATGCGTATATTGACGTACATTACGCAGGTGGTAGGAACCTTATCAAGCAACGAGGCTTTATACAACGCAATGGAATACGAAGAAACGAATACAACGGACACGATTTAAAGTCTGATTAGTTTACTGCTGCATTATCTATACATAGTACAAAACTAAAGCGCTTCGCGCTGTCTGTGTCCTTCAATTTTTTAAACTACGCAACGGATTTTAAAATACACATAGTCATCTCGACTAGGGGTAAGCAGGGAGGGTAGATATTCAATAGGTTGGATGGTTGAAACATCAGGTTATAGTGAGTTAGATAATATAATTAGCCACGCCTTCCCACTAGGGTGTGTATACGTAATACCCATACACCCAATTTCCGCCAGAGATAGATTTTAGGTGCGTATACCATACGCCTTTGAATTGCTTCTCAGACGTATGCAGGTTACCTCTCAATGTTTTCCTTCACCGTAAAGCAGGTGGTGTGACTAATTACTATACTAACCTTCAGAAAAACTCATTGATACAGTCGGTATTCGAACTTGCGATCTTTGTGAACCACTCGGCCACCACGACTTTTGTAAAACATGCCATTCAAAAACTCACATTTAATTCTTAAGTACATAGCTTAAAGCTTTATTGCTTACGTTATACACATATTAAGCCTAGAAACTAAGCTAACCCAACCTTCCCTAACAAATAAGGCTTATTCACATCGGACGCCAACTATTTCAATTTAGATAACTTGTAGCTCTCGGCCCTGTTTGAGATAAAACGATCATGATACAAAAGAAACCAAGAAACCAAAAGGACTGATTAAGTATTAGGTAGGTGTTAATATTATTGTGATTGTTAATAGATTTATGGCATAGAAATTTCAGTGCAGCAAAATACTTATAAAAAAAAAATACCTACATTAACATCATATCGAGTCTTTCAATGGGTAGATAATAGTGCCAGTACTCCATTCACTTACCTCTTTACCTTTATCCACATACAGTGTCTCAAGAGTTTCAAGTTCTTCTAACGATCCCATCCTTAGTGTTTGAGCGATAATGGTTATTGGAACGTAGACTTTTAATCTCTACTTCTGATACAAGAAGCAAGGTTACGTAGAAAGTATTAATACGCTGTGTGCAGTTATAAGATTTATGCGATACCGAGATACACACACTATATTTCGACAGATGTACTCTTTTCCACCTAATATAATATATAACAAAGCGACTGCATTCTCTTTTAAAGTCATCAGACGGCAGACAAGAAGCGGTCGGTTGCATCATATTCACTTTTGCGTCATCCTCAATTATTATTCCTTTTTTGTGATCTTGTTAGCGTCAAGCTCTTAGGAGTAGTAGAAAGTAGCAATTACAAAACAGGCTTACGTCAACCCTACACACTTTTGAGGCGTTGAACGAGTATTTCATTTCAAAATACGACACTTAAATATCACCACGAAACGTAAGTAATCCAGACAGGAGAGTACGCTTTGTGTTATTAAAATTTCAATAGAGAGATTATGTTGCTAACGGTATATAGGTATAAGGCTTAGTGCGAGCGATGAGAGGATAGACAGCTCCAAATATATATTAACGTTGCCAGTGCGATAATTGGATGCAGGATGTTAGGGTAAATGCACTTGGTTCTAATTTTAAAATTGCTATCGAGAATTGCACTGTTCTGCTATTATTTTGCTCTGTTTAAGTGAGTTAAGTTTAATTGGATGCAGCGTTGAATATTTACTCAATTGTCGCTGCAAAGTTATACGGATAAATGAATGCACCAGTGAGGCAAAGGTAGGAATAGCACCTTTTGCAAACAACGAACAATTGCTTATTGTCAAAGTAATTAAATAAGGAAATAATATTGCCATTTAAAACAATGGTAATCGCGTATTACCTGGTGATAGGAATGTATGCCTATATGAAATATTGTAAACGACTAAGGCTAGTAATCTCAAACGTACACGAAATGGAGATGTATGATGTGGCTGTATGCGGATGAAGCGAAAGAGGTTTGTAAGTATAGAGAGAACTGGCGCTCTACTCTCTCTGCCCGCTCCATTCGGTAGCACGATGATATTTATCCTCACGCCTGCCCACAAGGGTCCTCTAAGGGGTAGGCAGAGGTGTATAGGTAACATCCATACACCCACTTTCCGCCAGAAATATTTTTTTAGGTGCCAACGTCACCGATGGCGTGTCCATCGCCGTTACTCAAGCACGATTATACATACGCCTTGAATTGCTTCTCAGACGTACAGGTTTCCTCTCGATGTTTCCCTTCTCCGTAAAGCTCGTGGTGTGACTAATCACTGTCCTTAATTTAAGAAAAGCTTATTGGTACAGTTGGGATTCGAACTTACGATCTTTGTGTCGAAGGCAACTACTCGAACCACTCGGCTTCCACGTTTTAGCATAGTATAGTATATATCTAAATATTAAGTAATAGATATTAGTAGACTACTATTTATTGCACAAAATACCACAAACTAAACGTTCTAAATTAATTGAATTACAAGTCATCCTGCCTCCTCGCAGCGGGGCCCAACATGTTACCCCCCGACCCCCCAGCGTTCCTGATCGTTCCAAACGTTTTTGTCTCAGTAAGCAAATAAGTATTTGCATACACGCCCCGCCTTTACATTCTCGCTGTGTATTCGTTAACCTAGATGTGTTGAGATAACTTCAGATAAAACCTTTCCTTTGTTTTAAATAAAACTGTGCAACAAAGACAAAATTTGTTTATCTTACTGGCACTTACAAGCCGTGGTGGCCGAGTGGTTCGAGCAGTTGCCTGCGACGCAAAGGTCGCAAGTTCGAATCCCGACTGTACAAATGAGTTTTACTGAACTTAAGAACAGTGATTAGTCACACCACGAGCTTTACGGTGAAGGAAAACATCGTGAGGAAACCTGCATACGTCTGAGAAGAAATTCAAAGGCGTATGTATAGTCGTGCTTGAGTAACGGCGATGGACTCGCCATCTGTCACGTTGGCACCTAATATACCTCTGGCGGAAAGTGGGTGTGTGGGTATTACCTATACACCTCTGCCTACCCCTTCCGGTACCCGTGTGGGAAGGCGTGAGGATATATTATATTATTATTATTATTACTGGCACTTTAGTTGAAATAATTTTGATGTTTCCCCAATTTCTGCAGCATTCCAAGTTGTACAATATTAGTAAATTACCAACCATTAATAATACATATATATCACGCCGAGTCCTAACGGGGTAGGCAGAGAGGGAAGAGCGCCAGTTCTCTGTAGACTTACATACCTCTTTCGCTTCGTCCACATTCAACAGTTTGCTCAGATATGCTCACCGACTTTGAGTACTCTTGACGATCCGGTCCTTGAGTGTCCGATCGATTTGATCTAGGTAGTTGGAACGTGGTCTTCAAATAATACTAGTAATATAAATGCAACTATACGGAAGTGCTTTGGCTATATTTTTTTGATATAAATAAATAAATTAATAAATAAATTAATTAATAAATTAATAAATAAATTAATAAATAAATTAATAAATAAATTAATAAATAAATTAATAAATAAATTAATAAATAAATTAATAAATAAATTAATAAATAAATTAATAAATAAATTAATAAATAAATTAATTTATAAATTAATAAATAAATTAATAAATGCTATTATGTAATCCATAGATAACGTAGTTGGCTTCATAATGAGTAAAATTTATTTATCCTATAAGATGTTGAAATTTGTATTATGTTGCTGTTTGTTGTTCCCATAATAAAGAAAATAAAATAAAAAATAAAATTGGATGTAATATGGCACATGGATACATTATAAGCTGGATTAACACGTAGGTTATATCTTATTTAAGGAAAAAGATGCATAGTTAATATAGGTTAATATAAAGGTTATAGTAGCCCGGTGATTCGAGTAGTTCCTTAAATCCCAAAGTCCAAGTAATTTTTTCCTGTATCAAATTCGATCAACGAAATAATATTAAAGCGGCTGAAGCCGTGGAACACAGCTATTATGCAATACGGACTCATGTATATAACATGTTGCAATGAATCCTTTTCACAATGCGTGTATTACCTGGTGAAACTTGTT
Source organism: Drepana arcuata (assembly GCA_016069955.1). NCBI lineage: Eukaryota > Metazoa > Arthropoda > Insecta > Lepidoptera > Drepanidae > Drepana > Drepana arcuata. Next base: position 90,883 of record JACCPG010011185.1, read on the forward strand.
GTCGGAGTAACCGACGCGTCTGCCATAGACTGACAGCAGCGGCTTCATTTGACACGGCAGTTCACTCTCGGCAGGGGGCGTGCGGTCGTCACCGAATCACCGCGCGTTCCTAATATACATGCCTACATACTGAGTTGCTGTGGCCTTTTTAAAACAGTTTTCTTTCTCGAACACGACAGCTAAAGCTAATATACGGCCTGTTCGTCTAGAGAGAACTGTCGTTTACTGAATAAGGGGGATGACTTATTTACATATCTGGTCCTTGAAGTTAGCCAGCTTAACGACACGACCACTACGACTCAATTTAATATACCGTATTTTTTATACTTATCGTATGTGAATGAGTATAAAAAATATATATATATTAAATCGGTACTGTCCAAACGCAATAATCAAACATGACTTTTCTTAGTTCAATAAAGTACTACAATGCTGCATTCAGTATAAAAGTTACGCACCGCTCCACGTATCGGTTTTAGTTAGTTGTCGTAACTTTGCCAATAAATATGAGTAGGTATACTAATCTTCTCCCTGTAACAAGCCGATAATCAATCGATATAAAGTTCAGCTCTGTTATGATAAATTTATGAAATAAATTACTATTCTTTATCTCGCGTGATTTCTCATCACAATAGTCAAACGTATATTGAAACAAACCCGAGTTTAAACCTTGAACACTTAGAGTAAGTAAACTTGTTTACCCTACTACCCTGTTTATGATAGTATACGGATACGAGGCAGATACCCTGTATATCTGCCTACCCCGTGAGGGACACGCCATGATCATGCGTATATACGATAAGATATGAGTTAATTCCAGATGTTATCCATTTATGTATTTATGTATATATCTATCTATATAAGTAAATATATAGTTGCCTAGTTACCATAACACAAGCTTTGCTTACTTTAGGACTGTGGTCAATGTGTGTGGAATTTTCCCAAGGTATTTATTATTTATTATTATTATTACTATTATTATTTAAACATAGTACCTGTTTTTTTTTGTTGTAAATCGTGTTATTAGATCCAGAAGCCCGGTTCGAGTTCAGGTGTCTCCAGACCTTTTTTGTGAGAGAAACTATTAATAAACGTTGATAAAGGACCCCTTATAATTAGGAGCCCTTGTCTTATTCGTATATAAGTATATATTTGCTAGAAAACAAGGATAGAAGGACGTATGTATGATCACATCACGAGCTTTAAGGTAAAGAAAAACATCGTAAGATAACACAAAAACATAAAACATTTTAAATTTTAATGGTATAAATGTTATCATAATTTTCAGTAAATTTAATATTGAAGTATGTACAGTGAAACCTGGTTAAGTGAGACATCAAGGGACCTGCAATGTCGTTTCACTTATAGAGGTATTCCACTTACCCAGTGTCTCAGATATACAGGTATAAATAAATATCTGTCTCATTTACAGAGGGTTCCATTAATAGAGGTGAGAATAACTAAAACTGAAGGTAATTGAAGCTCAAAATTTGTACTTACGTACTTGAAATTACGTGTGGAATTTGTGGGTAGAATAAGAATGAGTAAACAAACAATGTTATCTCAGTTACAGAGGTTTATGCATATAAAATTTACTCGCTGTCTCAGTTATAGAGGTAACTATGATGATAAATCGAAAGAACAAATCCCAGATATAGAGGTTTACCTCGTCCCACTAACAGAGGTAGTTCAGTGCCAAAGTGTTGGGACCTCAGCATGAGTTCCAGTTATGGAGGTTTCTCACTTATCCAGGTCCCACTTAACCAAGTTTCACTGTATTAATTTAAGGAATAAGAAAATTATTTTATTGCTACGCCCATCAGGGTATACTGTCAGTTTATAAAATTGTAAGCTGTTGCAAAATATTAAATAAATAAATAAATAACATGCATCAGTTTGAGAATTATAACGTTTGCATTGTTTGCTTGCGTGATTGCGAAACGGCGATTACTTTCTCTTCTGAGAAAGCATAAAGGTATGAATATCTCTAGATATCAGGATAATTTGAATGATAAGCCGTGTTGGCCGAGTGGTTCAAGCAGTTGCCAGTACCAGAAAGATCACAAGTACCCCTTCGGGGACTCTTGTGGGAAGGCGTCGGGATCGTTAACTCCCGGTGAGTAATTTCGACATGTCATATCGAATATTACGTTAAAAATAATTCCATTAGAGGTTAGAGAGAAAACACCCCATTAGAGAAACCTTATATTCCCACTTGGGAAAATCACTTATAGCTCTATCCATTTCTAGTAATGTCTAGGAGATTGGATATGTAATTACGACATAACATAATTAAACACACTTATTAAGTTAACATTTTTTTTTATACCACTTGGGTGGCAAACAAGCATGCGATCCGCCTGGTGGTAAGCGGTTACCGCCGCCTATGGACGCTTGCAACACCAGGGGTATCACTCGCGCGTTGCCACATACATCTACTCGTGTACTTGTGAAGGATGAGTCCCAAGAGAGAGGTCGCAAATGGTCCTCAAAGTAGATGTGTGTAGACAGAGCCTTTTTTGCTGGAAATGAATTTAAGTGGCAACTTGATATACGGAGATACCATCGTCGCTTCTTTCTCGTAATTTTCTTTAGATTTCATGACTGTTCAAATCTGTTTACAACAACACTTATGAATGACATGCGATTTCTCAAAAAAAAAAAAACGTGTAGCACTCGGGGTTTGTCGCGGTAAAGCTATTGCATAGCATTTTTTATCAACTTATGCAATACACCTATATACTTTCTCACAAACAGCTGCTTACGTACTAGGCATGCCTTTTAAGTTCTGTCGTTTCTATATTTCCCGGCAATTTTGAATTTGGTACTGTTCTATATTCGAATGTGTTTAAATTTTGAAAGTGTTAGGTTATTTTCGTTACGGAATTTCTGGATTCGATCTCCACGCTCAAGGCCCGCGATAGAAGCTATGCAATAGCTTAATTTTACCTATATCATATGCCATATACATGTATGCGACCTACTGTCACTATATACCGTCACATCGTCACATTTCGAGTCACTTCTCCGCTAGGCAGAGTGATAATGACTACAGCTCTCTCAAGGAATTGCAAAGATCAAGAAAATAATCAATACCATTTGTATTTGTGAGTTTGGTTGTCAGAATAATCTATCTCTGTGACAAATTTCGTCCAATTGCGTTCATCCTTCCTGACGTCATTCAGTAAGACTTACATCCTTTAGCATTTAGACAATACTATTTTTTATACTATTTTTTAGGGACTTGGCGTGATTTTTTTTTTTTATTTTTTGTATTGTCTCTCGTAGCGTGAGTTCCGGGAACTTTTGCTACTTAACCGGTCAATGGCGAGACCTAGGCCTCCAGCCAGACTTGGCGTGATGATATGTATGTATTTTTTATACCAAACGGGTGGCCGTTACCGTCAGGAACCAGCCAGGAATACTGCTCGCGCGCTGCTTTCCTCCTCAGGAATCCTTTCTTTAAGAATTTTATAGTAGTGTCTAATTTCAATGAACAAACAAACGGTATATAAGCATTCTGGTATCGAAGACGGACTATTAGAAAATAGATTAGATCACGTCGCCCTCGCGTCCATTACGGGCCATTACAGTGTTACCTCGACGATAAATTGTTGCCAATTAAGATTGTAGCCTCACCCCCCGGGACTACAGTTGTGTTCATTACATTGCCTGAATTAATGTTCCATTTTAATTTGATACCAGCTTTCCATTCGACAATTTGTGTGCGCCGGGTTAAAGATTTAACTATAAATAAATAAAAATAAATAAAAATCTTATAAATGCAAATATAAAATGGGTTTTCTACAATTATATCTATGAACTGTTTCTTACCTTTTAAACACGTAAATACCTATACACCAGAGTCAGCTATACTATACTATACTATATGTACCTACTAGATTAGCCCTTGATATACTAGGAACACAAATATTTGTAATCTTAATTACGATTCAGAGCCGTGGTGGCCGAGTTCGAGCAGTTGCCTGCGACACAAAGATAGCAAGTTCGAATCCCGACTGTACCAATGAATTTTTCTGAACTTAAGTACAGTGATCAGTCGCACCACGAGCTTTACGGTGAAGTAAAACATCGAGAGGAAACCTGCATACGCCTGAGAAGAAATTCAAAGGCGTGTGTATAGTCGTGCTTGAGTCGTGTCGGCGATGAACTCGCCATCTGTAACGTTGGCACCCAATATACCTCTGGCGGAAAGTGAGTGTATGTGTACTACCTATACACCTCTGCCGACTCTTTCGGTGACTCTTGAGGGAAGGCGTGAGGATATTATAATTACGATTCATACTAAATATATTTATAGTCGTATAAATAACAAGGTCTGATTAAAACACGGTAGGGGACCATGTTCCAACTACCTAGATCAAAACGTCGATTAAAGGTACGTGAAGAGAATTAAAAAATGGCGAGCATGTTAGGACTTAAACAATGTGGATGGAGCGAAGGAGATCTGTATGTAAGAGTATCTGGACCTATCGCTCTGAGAGACTCGGTGTGATGATGTATGCATGCAATAAAACGGGCTTCCATTAATATTATTATAACATTATTAATTTAGTGTCTATGGTTTTTATAAATCTAAATAAGGTCTAGGTTTCAATATAACACAGCTTGTTATACTTAGATAATATTAAAACACAAAAGCAATTTTGGTGTAAAATCAAAAGCGAAATCGAAATTAAACACAAAACAGTAAAGTCGAAAGTGTACGAACGCTTTCCACTCAACAGTATGCACGTAAAGCGCTACGACAGCTACGAGTGCTACGACACCGACTACGCAGTAGCTTGGAGTGCTACGAACTTACTACGTGACTAGCATTCTAAATGGCGTAGCGGTAATATATACATTGAAATCTGGGATTTTGTTCGCTTAAGTGTAAATATTGGATGAACCTAAATAGAAATTAGTGTTACCGCGTTGGTAGCCGCTTACCAAACTTAGTAGCTATGCAATTTTATACATTCTATCACATCGAGACCCTAACGTGGTAAGCAGAGAGCTTAGAGCGACACTATATTTTATTAATGAATACTAATATTAATCGTTGAATGTTAATTATTCGACCATCACGCATGAACGCTGAACTGCATGAAATGTCTGAAAATCGTAATTGATGACAAACTCTCAGTGAAATATCTCCAAATACCCAGCCAAATTTCATCTCCAGCTTAAGTAGTTTCTGAGAACCAGGTGTTAAAGTAAGTACAATTTTTGACATACTTAGCTATCTTAAGCCGTGGTGGCCGAGTGGTTCGGTCATCAGTTGCCTGCGAGACAAAGATCGCAAGTTTGAATCCCGACTGTACCAATGAGTTTTTCTGAACTTAAGTACAGTGATTAGTCACACCACGAGCTTTACGGTGAAGGAAACATCGAGAGGAAACCTGCATACGTCTGAGAAGATATTTAAAGGCGTATGTATAGTCGTGCTTGAGTAAAGGCGATGGACTCGCCATCTGTCACGTTGGGGGACCCTTGTGGGAAGGCGTGAGGATATATTATTATTATTATCTTAAGGGAATTATGTAATATTCTTGATCGACCAGTGTACGTCAAACAGTGTCCATCGCAAAATAACTACAAAGCAGACAGAAAACAAACTGAGTCTGGCTCGTACTGTGTGTACATGGACTTATGTTACGGAGCGGGGCCATTAAGTAAGCGGACAAATACGCCAAATGGCCTGTGCATAAATGGCAAGTTATTGGAATAGCCGGTGAAGGTCGCGTGTTGACATTGTACCGAGTTCAAACCTGTGTCTGTACCAATTGGTATTGTCACGAATATTATTGAATATTATATAAAACCGAGTGTCCGAGTGCTTCAAGCATCACAAAGATTGCAAGTTTGACTACACCAATAAGTTTTTCTGAGCTTACAGTGATTAGATACACCGCGAGCTTTTCGGTGAAGGAAAACATGGAGAGGAAACCTGCATACGTCTGAGCAGCAATTCAAAGGCGTATGTATAGTCGTGCTTGAGTAACGGCGATGGACTCGCCATTTGTCACGTTGGCACCTAAATATATCTCTGGCGGAAAGTGGGTGTGTAGGTACTACCATTCCAGCTGTGCCTACACCTTCAGGAACCTTAACTTCTGCTTCTCGTTTTTATAGATCCTAGTATATTTTAAAATTAGATTATAGAAAACAAAGTTCGCTTAAGGCAGTATTGAACCCACCACAATATATGACTGCGTTAATAAAACAATGTTAATAACATACCAAACAACGAGATAAATTGCTTTAATTTTTCTTCAATACACAAAACATTTCCACCCGCTCCATTCATGCGAGGACCAAGTGTCCGCAATAATGTTAAAAATGTACCTTCAAACGTACAAAGTATTTAGCGAGCCCCAGGGGCGAATAAATTTCAAAGTAAGATATCCCGCCCCGGGCAAAGCAGAATGTGCGTCAAATTACAGTCCCCCCCTTGCCCTCAGCTCCGGCTGTACGGTTACAATCTTCTATATTTTTACTGGGACGATTCTTCGTCGGCCGGTTTTGAGTTAAGCAAATTCATTCTATTAGCTTTAAATGTAATATTTTCTGCGCAATATATGAAAACAAATCAGTCATACGCGCAAATAAATGACAATAAATTAGTGTAAACAATATTATATTTTCTTTACATAGCATAAAATAAAGTCGCTTCCCACCAGATTAGTGCGGATTTAATAAATTGAGTGATTCAAGACGAAAGTTAATATGTACAGTTTAGTATTGTGCTACCTAAGGGAGCGGCGCAGTAATGAGACACTTTATTATCACCTGTAGCAATCATAAATTTGAAATTTAAAACGGGCGTAGAACACGGTATAATATTGCCACAATCGCACACTTTCAGAGCTCTATTACATCCAAAAAACTATCAGTTATAAAAACATATCTTCCTCCATAATATTGGTCGTTAGCACAAAGAAAATACATTTCACCTCAGAAGTCATTATCTGTCAAATAGTTGGCTGCCCCGCCAGCGTCCCCCTGCTTAATGAGAAGCCGTGAGCGTGCATTCAGGCCTGGTGTATACGGAGCCTACTCGACAGCGTATTACAGAGTGTAAGGTTCAATGGGTATATTTCGAAGTTCAATTAAAAGTGCCGGTTGGAAAATGTGTATGTAGTATAAAATTATTATGGTATAAGTTAATACACACATAAATATCATCATGCGGAGTCCCGTCGCGGGGTTGGCAAATAGATAGAGCCAATATCCTCTAGGCTAATAATAGATCTCTTTCACTTAATCTACATTCACCAGTCCTTTCATACATGCTCGCTGCTCATGGTAAGGTAGTAATTTGATCAATTTAAGTTCATCAAATTTAAGATCAATTTATTTCAGAAGTAGAGGTAATAATTATTATGAAAAAAACAATAACGAATTTGAACCATAAAAATGGTTAGCACAAATAAATTCCTCGTCCGTGAAAACACCCTGTATCCGCTCCTTTACAACGCGTTACATCTCCGTACCAGAGGCAAGATGAATGTCTGCCGTGACAAAGCGGGACGGGCAGAGACGGGACGGCCCTAATTACGTCCGAGCTCGGTGCGTGATGACTCATTCACTCGGACCTAAATACGATAATATGAATTGTTAGTCCTTTGTCATACTTTGCATAACGATAAAGGTAATAATAATAATACATCTATACCTTGGGACCATCCCACACGAATGGCCTCGTTTCCTCACGTTTGCCCGCAAGAGGCCGTACATACGCCGTACATATATTTAGGTCACGTGACAGAAGGCGAGTTCGTTTGCGTCCCCAAGACTAAAATACTATTTGGAATTTCTTCTCAAGCGTTTTTAGTTTTCTTCACGGAGTTTTCCTTTATTTTTACTGCACTTATATTTAGCCTGCAAAACAAATTCACTGGAGTTAAGTTCAGAAAAGAAGTTAAATTTAGTAGTTCTGAACTTACATTATTTGCGATTCATGCTAGGACCACTTGGCCACCACGGCTCGCGTCATCATCATCAGTATCATAGCATCACGCCGAGTCCCTAATGGAGTAGGCAAAGAGTATAGAGCGCCAGTTCTCTCTAGACCTATATACCTATTTCGCTTCGTCCACATTTCTCGTCAGTTTTGTTATACCCAATTAACAACAAACTAATTGAATACAACACTATCAAATATTTAGCCTGCTCGTGCAAATAATAATGGTCCTGCTTAACATGCTATTGCAAATATACTTCAATAATACTTTGGCGGCAGATATGTTTTTGTAATTTAATTTTGAATATAGAAAACAGCCTTTGTAAATACAAAAACTCATACGGAGACTGAGTATACACAGATTTAATAAAATAGTTCAAATAGTACAGTGCCTATTTGCGTTGCCTATTCACATAAAATTAATAAACCAAAGTAAAGTACGACAAGGATATTAATATTTTATTAAAAAATATCTATGTTAAAACGTGCTTTTCTCACAAGACCTTATAAATAGATACCTACGCGAATGAAATAGTATGGAGTGTAATAATATGAAGATATCATATAAGCCGTGGTGGCCGAGTGGTTCGAGCAGTTGCCTGCGACGTAAAGGTCGCAAGTTTGAATCCCGACTGTAACAATGAGATTTTCTGAATTTACGTACAGCGATAAGTCACACCACGAGCTTTACGGTGAAGGAAAACATCGAGAGGAAACCTGCATACGTCTGAGAAGAAATTCAAAGGCGTATGTATAGTCGTGCTCGAGTAACGGCGATGGACTCGCCATCTGTCACGTTGGCACCTAATATACCTCTGGCGGAAAGTGGGTGTGTGGGTATTACCTATACACCTCTGCCTACCCCTTCGGGGACCCTTGTGGGAAGGCGTGAGGATATATATATATATATCATTATGTAATACTAGTTGTTAGCCCGTGCTAATTTTGATCTAATTATATACATACATACATATCATCACGCCGAGTCCCAAACGGGGTAGGCAGAGAGTATAGAGCGCCAGTTCTCTCTAGACTTACATACCTCTTTCGCTTCGTCCACATTCATCAGTCTGCTCATAGATACTCGTCGGTTTCGATAATATATATTCACGCTTTCCCACAAGGGTCCCCGAATGGGTAGGCAGAAGTGAGTAGGTAGTATTCACACACCCACTTTCCCCCGAAGATATATTTTAGGTACTATCGTGGCAGAGAGCGAGTCAATCGCGGTTACACAAGCAAGACATACATACGCCTTTGAATTTCTTCTCAAACGTATGCAAGCTTTCTCTCAATGTTTTCCTTCACCATAAAGCTCGTGGTGTGAGAAATCACTGTACTTAAGATCAAAAAAATCATTGGTACAGTCGATATACGAACTTGCAAACTTTGTGTTGCAGGCCGATTCATTCGATTAGTCGCCTGCAATGCTACAATTGCAAGCTCAAATCCCGACTGAACCATTTCTTTACCGAGTTTTTTGGTACAATAATAATATTCTATCATATAGAGAAAATTTCATGAACAATCGCAATTTACAAGGAGAGATACAATTAACAGATTCCACATAGGTTCAGTTTGAAGCACAAAGTTATTATCATTCCGTCTTTGTAACAATGTACCTACGAGTATATACAATATATTCATTGTAAATAGATAGAGTACGGTTTGAATAATTAAGCTGGAAGTTTGTAGTTGTGTCGCGACTGAGGCACGACATGTGACTTTCTTGTTAATTTAGTTTGATATTATTATGGTCGCTTTGATCGTTAATGTATATATTTAAGAGGGAGGGCATAACGGGGTTCCCGTTAGAATGTGGAGCTGGGGCAGGACCTCCTTTATAGAAGTCCGTAGCTAAATAACATTTTTTTTTGTGCTGAGTTCCTACGGAGTGGCTAAAGTTTCCAGTAATGAGCTCTTTGGGGAGGGGGGAGGTTTGTTATATTGTATTGGCAGCAGAGGGATTAGCCCCATTATGCTGCTAACACAGTATAATTCTCCAAACACAGAGTGGCAACGCGCAAGTGATACTTCGGTATTGTAAGTGTAAATAGGCTGCGGTAACCATTTTCGATCGGGTGAGCCGTATGCTTGTTTGCCACTCTTGTGCTATAAAAATGTATACATACCTTCTTTTTGCCGGTAATATATTCGTCAACATGAATGGTGAGCCCATCGCAGATCCGTAAAGAAGGCGATGAATACTCATTGTACTTCTATAATCATAGGTATTCAGGTATCCTAATGATGTTTATCTTCACCTATAAGCTTCTAGTGGGATTAATCATCGTACTTAAGATCAGGAAAACTCAGTTTTACGAATTTTCATGGGCGACAGGGCGAACTATACGGCCAACAAGGATTTTCGTTCGTTAAAATAGTTGTTAGTTTATTTTATACATTATTCGAGTTACTGAGATTTGATTTGATTTTGATTTCGAATCCGAAATAACTAAGGAAAAATTAGACACAGATATTTCTTATATGAATGTCATACTGTACAAATGGCTAACGATACTCTCAATGCCACGTGAGCGCTGAACGTGTTAAGTAACGTTTTAGCCACACAAGGGCTTATCGTGGCTTCGGTTCATAAAGCATTCTTAAAAAGGCCCTTATTGCCCATTTAATGAGGGTCAACACAATTATTATAGACATTAATTACCTCCATTGCGAGCTCGCCTCACACAGGTCGTGTGGGATGGATGGTTGGCGGGGACGAACGGGTATTTTGATAACATTTTTGAAAGGATTTAAGTGAATATTATTACGCAATTTGCGATATGTTTCACAAACCTGATTACTATATACTATACTACACTGGCATTCATGTGATATCCAATTAGCAACTCGAGCAAATACTGAATTGGATGGCTTTTAGGTTGGAGGTCTTTTTTTTTTTATTCTACTTAGATGGTAAAAGATGGCAAGCGGTCTATCTGATGGTAAAATGTTACCCGCCCTTAAATATTTGCAGCCCTCAAGATATCACTCGCACTTTTCCGACCTTGCAGGAATCTTTCCAATCTTCTTAGAAAGTTGGACTCAGGAATAACACAAAGGGGAGTTAATTCCACAGCCCGAGCCTTCGCAGCAGAAGACTTCTTTAAAACCGCGTAGAAACTATTTGGTTCCACGGTATGCTGATGATGGATATTTTACTTCACCCTTTACGGTGATTCGTCGTGATTTGGCTAATCACTAAAGATCAGAAAAATTCATTGGTGGTGGTTGGCAACTACTCGAACCACTGAACCACCACGGCTCGTTATAAAACTAATAAAAAGAAGATAAAAATTTTTCTTCCAAATTGCTGTACTATTTTTTTTACTTATATTGTGTATCCACAATACTAGTTCTGAGAAAGCTCAAATAAAGTTGAGATAAAAAAGCTTATGCTGTTGACATAGCACAATGGAAAGCGGAGGCAATGGGCTGGAGGTAATGTACACGACACGCGGCTAGAGCTTATGGCCGATGGGGAGATAAGTTCTGGAGAAAGGCTCATGCAATGGAAAAGGTAGAGTACGCCGCGCAATTAGATGGGCAGATTACCTAACAAAGGTCGCCGGGAAGAGTTGGATGTACGCGGCATTAAATGGGTAATTGTGGAATTCGGAAATTGACGATTTCCGGCTGAAATAATCAAAACAATAGGTAACATAGCGTGATGGCCAATTGGTTGCAGTAGTTAGTACCGATGAGTTTTTCAGAACTTAAGTACAGTAATTAGTCACACGGGCTTTACGGTGAAGAAAACATTAAGAGAAAATTTGCATACGTTTTTAATCAAATTCAAAGACATAAATCTATATTCGAGCTAGATTAACGGTCGTGGACTAGCTGTCCGCTGGCACGTTGGCACCTAAAATATATCTGGCGGAAAATGGGTGGATACTATCTACACATATCTGCCTACCCTTTGGGGGACTCTTGTGGGGTCACTCGGCCACCACGGCTCGAACATCATACTAAGTTACCTAATTAAATGAACGTAACTGCGGTATGGTGGGTAAGTTTATTACAATACTAGTGACCCAGATTCGGTAGGGTAGCAGAGCAATGTATGCCTATATTTTCTTTCAGTTGTAAGATTGCATATACTTCCACTTTACATAAACTATACTTTTAAATCTTGCTAAAGAATAACTCTACAACCTGTTTACAATCTATTGAAAAAAATCCGTCCGAAGTTATCGAGTCTGTCGTATTACAGAGAGACATGGCGATGACATTTTCTTTCATAATACTTACTGATACATTCTTAGGGGATCTTGGCATATACATGTGATAAAATTGGGCCACACACCAAGAGCAAAGGGTAAGTATTCAGCGAAGCGGAAATGTGCAAAACCGCGGGCTCACAAAATGGATTTGTTACTTTGTACTCGCAAACGGTGATTTTCAATTGTTTCTGCTTTTATGTACTTTACCACACAAACTACGGCCTATATCTCTATTGCATAATGAACAATAATAAAAGAGGTAGGCAGAGCTGTGTAGTACCCATATTCCTATTTTCCGCCGGAGGTATACCTATGCTAAGTGCCAACGTGACAGATTGCGAGTCCAGTTACAATACTATACGCAAGCTTATGTATACCGGTTTCCTCTTAATTTTTTTTACCGTTCAGAAAAACTCATTGGTACAGTCGTACAACTGTTTTTTTTATTTTATTTGCTTCCATATATGTATCTAAATTCTGTTTAGCCGTTCATTTATATTCATATCTGAATATTGACATTTATACAATTAGTATACTCGGCAGATTTCGTTGTGTGAGGGAAGATCCAGTATGAAATTCTCATGTTTATTCAAAGCGTGTCTCATTAAGCTAAAGCTTAAACTTACTTTAAGAAAACATATGTAAAAAACCTTTAACACCGAGCCGAGGTTTAGCATATCCTTTCAACACGTTATGTAAACAAACGTGGATTAGACTTGGAAACGCATACGAGGAGAGGCTTAGAAGGAACTTAGTTGAATATTCCAACCGCATGGCTGACGAGGCCTTTAGTGTCTACCTTTTATGCTGCAAAAGTAGTTCCTTTCATACACCGAGGGAACAAAAGACTGTAATCCAGCGGTGTCAACGATCCTAGGAGACTCTCAAAGGACGATACGGGTGATTGGGATTCTCATGGTGTCAGTACTGTCATGGATGTTTTTATGCCGCAAAGGTGGCAAGCTTGATTTTAACTGGTAACCTGGAAGATTGCTTATTTGATTGAAAATTTTAATACGGTTTTTGTTTGCTCCAGTGAGTCAATATCAAAATATTTTTATATGCCTAGGTGGTCACTTAAAAACGTCGAAAAAGTACACAGTTCGAGTTTTGTCGTTTCCATGGAGAAGAACCGGCTAGAAACTCTAGTCAACTCAAGTAACGATAGCTGAATGTTTTTCGCCAGACATATTTTTTTTATATCACAAAGGTTTCTCTTTTAAAGAACTAAAAGGTTTTATTTGTTTTATTTTTTTTGAGAAACTACTATAATGTAGAACCCACTCAAGACTAGGTACGCCAACGAAACTCGAAACCGGCGAGCATATATGAAGGTAGACGAAAGTGGTGTAAGTCGAGAGAGGACTGGCGCTATAATGCTTCTGCTGTTTGAGAGACTCTGAGTGATGCTATGCATGTTTGACTATGATATATGTTTTTGAACGCTTTTCTAAGTTAATGTATTAACTGACAATGTTTTCCATAACCGTTAAATTGAAAGTTTCATGGGTATCAACTTCAGTCCACACTAGTCCACTGCTGGACGTAGGCCTCCCCTAATGAGCGCCATAGCGCCCGTCTTCAGCCTGCCGCATCCAGCATCTGCCAGGAGTCCTTCGCAGATCGTCATCCCACCTGGTCGGAGGCGTCCTCCACTACGTTTGCCGAGTCGAAGTCTCCACTGAAGAACACGTTTACCCCAGCCTTGTTGAACTTATACAAACAGTTAAAAACATACCATCACGACAGGTCACGTGACATTAGCGCCTGTAACCCTACGGTGTCTTTGAACCCAAGGATTTATTACTCACAATTCAGCCCTAAATGTGCCTAGATGAAGAATCTCAATGTCCAGAATGTCCGACCATAAATTGCTGTGGAACGGGTATAATAGAAGTTTCTATGACTCTTGAGTGTAAACTGTAAAATTATCTCGTTGATTATAAAATTATTCAAGCTCTATTATCTCTAATAGAGATATTCTATCAACTACTTGAAAGGATATTGTGTATTTAACTTGTTTGTGTATGTTTGTATACTGTATGTATGCCTATTTATTGTATAATCATGCTATTTTCATAGCCATTAGCTAATCCTTTTGTGCGCACCCGTTTCAATGTTTCTCCTGTCATTCTGATATAGTTTTTGTGTCCATCAGTCAGTGCGTGTAAAGATTTAATAATGATCAGTTGAATCGTTAGGCGTAAAGCGTAGCAAACAAACATACAAAAGCATTTTTCATATAAGGATTAAAAAGTGGTGACCGAGTGGTCCGAATAGTTGCCTGCGTCACAAAGATAGCAAGTTCGAACCCCGACTGTACCAATGAGTTTTTCTGAATGAGAGTTTATAGGCGTGTGTACCTACTGCTTCTATGTCTATCACGTTGGCACCTAAAATATATCTCTGGCGGAAAGTGGGTGTGTGGGTACTCCCTATACACCTCTGCACTCCTCTCACCCTTCGAGGATCCTTGTGTGTAGGCGTGTGGATACTATAACTAGGATTAAATATTAAGAGTAAAGGTATGTTGAAACATATGTATGCGTTGTTTGCAGTCTATTGTTATATTATAATGATGTTATCAATGTCTTGCTACGGAGTAACAAGCTGAGGAAACAAATTTCTCCGGATGTGACGTCACCACACAATGAACATGCTCTAGCGGAGCATGCTACTTATACTGCGTGGGAAAATAGAGAATCAAGTGGAAATACATTGAGCACACGTGCAAGGTAATAGTTATTCGTAAAGTCTTGTATTAATACTGAAGTATGAACTTTAAGTTTGGTTTTAAACATTATCGATATTGATTTGTATTTCAACATGCGTGGTTGAAAATAGACTAAGCACACAAATGATTAGTCAGTGAGAAAACGTTACAAAAACAAAACCATAATCAACAATTTAAAAATATCTTTAATAGAATTTTACTAATTAGAAGTTTACGAAGTCTAATTGCACAACGCAATCATGAAATATAATTAATTTAAATTTAAATTTAATAATTAATTAAGCCGTGGTGGCCGAGAGGTCCATAGGTAGTAGTCGTGCTTGAGTAACGGCGATGGACTCGCCATGTGTTGGCACCTAATATACCTCTGGCGGAAAGTGGATAGGTGGGTATTACTTGTACACCTCTGCCTACCCCTTCGAGGACCCTTGTGGGAAGGCTTGAGGACAAATAAAAAAACAAGTATACATTGAAATTTTAAACTTACAGACAAACGTACAGCTTTATACAAACGGATATACAGGGATAGCATAATAAAGTAAAGCTTACACAGAGACAGCAGTAATATCTGACGGCAGGTACATTAAGCCTTCCGTAGCATTTCATGTGATATTCTTAGTGTAATCAGAGAGCCAAGTTAAGGTGTCGGTCGTCTTGACTTGAAAATTAACCTATAAACGTGACCAGACTTGAAATTCTGGGAAATTAGCCGTATGTTAAACTGGGGTCTAGTTACTGCCTTTAAATAATGTAACACTTACCTTTTGTAGTCGAACTGTACTTGTCGTAATAACAACCCTAGGTGGCTAATATCTATTAATTAAACACAAATACGTCCTCTTTCATTCTTAACATGATATTTTGTTTATGCAAATCCATGGTGGCCGAGTGGTTCGATTAATCGCCTGTAACACAAATATTACAATTTCGAATCCCGATTGAGCTGCCGAATGAGTTTATCCAATCTTAAGTATAGTGATAAGAAACATCACGAGTAAAGGGAACCGAGATCGAGAAGAAACTTATCTAAGCGCTACGCTTAGATAGTCGTACTTGAGGAACCGCGATAGACTCGCCATATGCCACGTGGGCACCTAAAATACATTTCCTATCAAAGTAGGTGTTTATTACTGTTCACTTCTGCCTATCTTTTGGGCGTGAAGAGTTATTTTTTGTATAAGATGAGACATTTTCTTTTTGGAACGTTCGTTTGAAGGTTAATTTAAGCAATGTGTTAGGAAATACATTGGGTATATGGCATATCATCTATTGGCATTTTATTAATAATAGTAATCCTGAACGTTTTGTTCTAAGTAATAATATTTATTTTGAGATAAAAATAATCATTTATGAGATTATTATTTTATAGGAACGAACAGCAGAAATTGCTATAGTAGGAAGGAGGAAGAAGTATTAATATAGTAAATACATTTCCAAAATATATCAAATCATACAAATAGTGCGTAGCAGCAAATCCAGTATTTTAGCATTACAAGCAATGTGTTACAATATTAAACGTCCAGATAATATTTACCGATATTACTTGCGGAATTCATTACTTTCGCCTGTCAGTGTCACGGGTGGCGGGACTGTCAAGTCGGGATTGTGTTGCTAACACTCACCAATGTTTATTCTATCTCCAAGCGTGAGGCCATTCAACTTAATGTAATGCTATGGTCGAGTGGTTCGAGCAGTTGCCTGCGACGCAAAGGTCGCAAGTTCGAATGCCGACTGTACCAATGAGTTTTTCTGAACTTAAGTACAGTGATTAGTCACACCACGAGCTTTACGGTGAAGGAAAACATCGAGAGGAAACCTGCATACGTCTGAGAAGAAATTCAAAGGCGTATGTATAGTCGTGCTGGAATAACGGCGATGGACTCGCCATGTGTCACGTTGGCACCTAATATACCTCCGGCGGGAAGTGGGTGTATGGGTATTACCTATACACCTCTGCCTACCTCTTCGGGGACCCTTGTGGGAAGGCGTGAGAATATATTATATTTATTATATTATAATATATATGTAAAAGCGAGCGTGACTTGCAAAAGAGGTGAAGAATATCAATGTGTATAAGAACGCATTGATTGTAAGGAACAGGATACATAGTGACCGAAGTATATGTGTTTTCTCAAAAAAATAAGCAAAATGAGCATACATTTTTAATATATATATACATCCTCACGCCTTTCCACGATGGTCCCCGAAGAGGTAGGCAGAGGCGTATAGCACGCTACGAAAACGTGGCGCACTTTGCGCCAGAGATATATTTTACGTGCCAACATGGCAGATGGCGAGTCCATCGCCGTTAAGTATGCACCACTATACATACGCCTTCGAATTTATGCTCAAACATATGTAGGCTTCCTCCCCGATGTTGTCGTTCACCAGAATGCTTGTGGTGTGACTAATCACTATACTTAACCTCTTAAAAAGTCATTAGTACTGTCGGGATTCGAAGTTGTAATCTTTGTGCTGCTGGGTACTCGAACCTCTGCACCTCGTCGATTTATGGATTCGCTATATTTCGTAGCTTTTTTTAGATTCCACTTATACGGAAATATTTACTTTAGTTCAATAAAGCTGATATAAAGAATAGTTAACTTTGGAATCATTTATTATCATAAATATTGTATCATTGAAAACCATTGCGTGTTACAACTGCGTATCCTTCATTTGACTCCCCTTCTTCGAGTCGAGACAAAAAGCTTATCTCTCGCGTTCGTCTGACAAACAGGCCAAATCAAGGCATTTTTATGTCCGTCAATAAAGCACATACCTACATGTACAAAACATAAGCCACACACACACGAGTATTGTCTACTACAGAACTATTTCGATAACATCGGGATTTATTACTCTTTACTGTTTGTTTCCTGTATTCTCGTACTGGAATCAAATGATTTGCGAAAAACAAGGCTTTGCAAATATTTTGTTATTATATCTGAGTGACAGTCGCATATGAGGCGAACAACCGTCAAAGAGGAAAGTCAATATTTATCGACACAAGAGTGTTGTTAAGTGGCATGGCAACCCCAATGGCCGCATTGTTCTTGCAAATAGGAACTTGCTCTAGGGTGGGCCGATGACCCTGTGAGGCTCGCATTTGGCGGTGTCATATGCACATACTGTTCGGAGTTTGGAAATAGAATGAAGTTCTTTCTAATATTTTCTGAATTAATATTAATCTAATTAATATTTCTATCAGAGATAGGCGTATAACAACTTCAAAACACAAACAAAGACTGTATGTATTCTAATTATTATCTGTATTGTACTGTTAGTCATCGATACCAATGTATTTGTTAAAATTTAAGAAATAACAATAGAATTCAATAAATGGATATAGGTACCATTTTAACAGACTTCCAAAAAGGATGGATATTTTATAATAAGTAAGTAAGTAAAATATTAACAATTATAATAAATAATTAGAAATAACATGCAAGCATCCACTCAGTTTAGTGTGCCCTGCAGGGCGACTAGTATAAGTGAAATGTAACGTTACTATTTATTAAGCAAATAAATAAATAAACACTAAAAGATAATAATGATCACCCAACACTGGCATATAAATCTAGTACAAATTTTCAATCCCTCAATTAATTTTAAGACAAATAGATATAAGTTATAAACTTAGTAGAATGTATAAGCACGCTCTATTTGTATATTTCCTTATAAACTAGTGGGACAGTCACCCAGTAAAGTTTGTCGGCCTGTAATGCATCACTTGTAAAGTGTAAAGGGTCCCAGAGGCATGAATATTGTATGAATTTTGACTGGCCGCTCACCGGAGCCATAATGGACTCACGTGCCCTCATGAAAATTTGATGCGACTGTACTTCGTCTGTGGTCACTTATACAAGGGGAATTATTGGTAAGACGGTGTGGATGGGACTGTTATACATACGTTTGATCGTACACTCACGCGGTCGTCCATTGTGAATTACTGAAGGTATAAGTATATTGCAATGAAATATTTCATACTTGTATGTTCAAACTACATACAAGTTTCAACATGGCTGATACAAGTTGGTTACAATAAACTCACTATGAAAATAGATTTATAATAAAAATTGCTTACTTATTGTAAAAAATATTTCTATAGCGCGATTCACAAGCAGGCCAGTAATATAGTACCATGCGTGTTTGTTCTGTTAGGATACCTCAGGTGTACACTTTAGGTACTATTTCTGAATGACCGATTTTAATCATTAATAAATTAAGCATGAAGAAATCTAGGCAAATATTTAAGCTTAATAGTGGCAGCAAATATCCCCTTGCGCCTTCCCACTAGGGTCAGGTAGGCAGAGGCGTATAGGTAATACACATACACCCCCTTTCCGGCAGAGATATATTTTAGGTGCCAACGTGACAGATGACGAGCTCATTGACGTCAAAATTACTATGTATGTAGGTTTCCTCTCGATGTTTCCTTCATCGCCAAATCCGGAGGTGTGATTAATCGCTGTGCTTAAATTCAGAAAAACTTTGGTGAAGTCCGGATTTGAACTTGCAAAATCACGGCTTATGTATTTCATAAAAATATATGAAGAGACTGATGAATGTGGACGAAGCGAAAGAGGTATGTAAGTCTAGAGAGAACTGGCGCTCTATACTCTCTGCCTACCCCGTTAGGGACTTGGCGTGATGATATGTATGTATGTATATATGACTTTTGTAGTTGTTAACATCTGAGTCCCTTCCTAATATAATTTCGTGATGCAACGATCAATTCATGTTTCGTCTCGATGCATATTTCAGTAGGCAATACAAACTTTCGGCATGTTTCGCTATAAATTATCTCCGTAACTTTCAAGTTTATAGTAGACTAGTTCTTGTGAGTTAGTTTAAGTATTTATGTGTGCCTGTTTCCTCGTAACCACTATTTTATGATCACTATTGAGAGCAAAGTACGACATAGTAAGTCTATACACGAAGTCGTTACAGCAAACATAGTGAGCGTTACGTGCTTATTTTTATGCTTTCTTGAGGGCATCCCTCTAGAGCTTTTTCTTTTTAGTGAATTTGGCCAATTTGGCCAACTTATCCAAAATTATATATAACGTTTATATCCAGATCGTTCATCGAAAGTCATATCACACATGGAGAGCCAAATATGTAAACGTCTGATTTTTCAACACACCAAGTTTCAAAATGCATCTACTTATTCTCAGACTCTCTCTAGGTTCTCAGACGCATGCAGGTTTCTTCTCGGTGTTTTCCTTCACCGTAAAGCTCGTGGTGTGACTAATCACTGTACTTAAGTTCAGAAAAACTCATTGGTACAGTCGGGATTCGAACTTGCAATCGTTGTGTCGCAGGGAACTGCTCGAACCACTCGGCCACCACGGCCATCTTTTATATGTGATAATTTGGGCTCGATTTTTATTATAACTTCATTGCTACAATTTCCATTATTATGTACGCTTATCATGTATCTTAGTTAATTATTTCGTCAAATTTATCCGTTAGTACTTCATCTTCCTCAAAAATATCTCATTTATAATAAAAACCTTTCTATATCCAAAATGCAGTAAATTTAAAACATATATACCGTAAATCCTTTTGAAACGTCCAGAATATGCATTACTTTTGCACGAGCTGATGAACGCAACTTTGCATTTGGAATATAAAGAGCACGTTTTAATAAAACACTTAAATTGTGTGAATTTGATGAAACGGTTTCCACGTAGTCCAATTTCCATGATTTCTATCAGTCAATACTACCACTTACAACTAGTATTTCTGTAGTTATCATTGACTAGGAATTGCAAACATTGACTAGCAAACATGACTTAAACTTAACATAACAGTTTTTAATGTGGAATGTTGAGGTTGTCTCGGAAAAGGATTCATACCTATCTGGGTACTGTAGGCGGGACCTTACCAACGGTACAAATGTACAACACCAACGCTACACTTTTCTTACCACTACAATCAATACAAGCACTGCCGACCCTTCAGGAATCGCTTCACATACGTCTTCCTATTGTCAAACATCTCAAGTTTTTTTTGTACAAATAGACAATGTAAGCGAAGAACAAAAATAAAAAATGCATACCATCACGTCGAGTCCCTAACGGGTAGAGAGAGAGAAAATGGTGCGCCAGTTCTCTTTTAGCTTACCCCCACTCTACACTTACATACCTCTTTCGCTTTGTCCTTTTTCATCAGTCTCTTCATACATGCACGCTGATTGCGAGTACTCTTGACGTTCCCGTCCTTGCCCGATCGGTTTGATGAAAAAGAAGATGTGTTACTCTTATTGGGAAGTACGTATTTATTTAATTTAGTTAAAATAATGCACGATATTCGCTGTTTCGATATTTTCGCCTTAGCTGAATAAATTCCCTAAAATAATAGCCCTGCATATATTATGAATTATAATCACGTTTTCCGTGAACGGTTTGCAGCTTCAGATGCTTCTGACACAATCTAAAACAGTACTACAGCCATTGTAATAGAGCTTACATAATTTTAAACGGTTTATCGTAATGTCCCGGCGGCTTCGAAATTAGCCGGAGATCTGTAGATTACGGGATAAAGATTTTATGTTACTCCTCTTGTTTCCGGAAAGGATGGCGTTTGGGACTCATTTTGTGATTAGGGGTTAGAAGGGGATTACTATTCTTTTTGAAGTCAAGTCTGATGACGAATTTGAAAAGTCCTTCGGGCTTTATTTTATACACATTATTACCGTATTGTCACTGGTTATGATACATTTACGAGACGTTGTGCTCCTTATCTTAATGTACTCTGATATGGAACACAACAGTCTGACACGTCAATTAGTTCATATAACTAACCCGCCTACATATTTTTTCTATCGCTGGGTCACATCAGCTCATCTCAACAATATTAACTCAAATTATTTCCCAGTATTTCTCATTAACTACTCTGTCCGTTGGTGAAAACCACATGAAAATCCTTTCAGATATTTATTTATTTACACACACACCTTAACATCCTCACAGTAGGTAGTTATGTCAGGTGGACCACCAGGGAACACCATGGTTATCAATACACGCCCACACAGTTAGGCTACATGTAATCGATCGCCGGATGACCACCGGGACATGTGCTGACCTAGCATCCCGTGTGCTCCTAACTGCTTACACTAGCTTCTTAGAATAAGATCGCCGGGCTAGACCACCGGCAGATATGCTGTGCCAGCATCCTGTGTGCTCCTGGCTGCTTGGAAATTGTATTGTTAGTCTGTAAGCTTCGGTCGTAGAATAAAGTCATCTTATTAAATTTAATTTGATTTTTAAAAACGCCCTTCGGGTCCGTCGTTATTTAATTGGCGCAGCCGGTAGGATATCCGCTGTATCCTGTTGCAATAATTCACACTCTCGGACACTAAAATCGGTTTGTAGTGTAGAATTAGTAGCAGTGCCGGGTATCCACGAACAATATCTCCCGCGACGTGTGTGCTTCGAAAACAGAACTGTTAAGAGTGCCTGACCCGCGGCGATACGACTAGCCTGCAGACTCACCGAGGATATGGGAATGAGCTATATGTGAGTAGACCTCTTCACACTTGCTTCCGATTTCCCAATCTATTCGAACTTTTCCCGACCCCAAATCGTCGGCCTTGTAATTGTGTTTTATCTGATCTTGTTTGAGTAACAGTGTTGTAATTCGCAATTTACTAGGATTATTATTATAGTATAGTATAGTCGAAGTTGTGTAGTTATAGATAAAGTAATTAGTGGATTATTATAATGGAGCAAATTAAATTGATTCCAAGAGAGCTTTTATGTATAGTCCCAAAATATGATGGTGACGAAAAATTGTTAAATCTTTTTATTACAAAGGCTGAATATGTAATTAGAGCCTTCCAAGAAGAAGGAAAAGCATCTCAGAATGAATATGTGTTTCATTCTATAACAAGTAGACTCACAGGCAAGGCTGCATCTTTGCTTAGTGATCACCAGAATTTAAAAACATGGCAGGAATTAAAAGACATCCTTACGCAGCATTTTGGCGACCCGCGATCTGAAGAGTGCATTGCTATAGAGTTAGAAAGTATGAAAATAAAACAAGGCGAGTCATATATCCAATTTTGCAATAGAGTTCAGAATGTTAAGAGTTCTTTGATTTCGAAAGTGAATAGAATAATGGATGAAGGAATTAAGGCAGCTAAAATGATTATTTATAATAATAGTGCTCTGAATGTATTTTTGTATAATCTTCCAGAGGAAATGATACGAATAGTTAGGCTGAAAGGTTGCTCTACCATTGAGCAAGCTCTAACCATTGTAACTGAGGAGGTTAACTTTATGAGCCAATATAATGCGAGACATGTTAGAAATAGACCCCCCGCAGTACAGCCATCAACCCCATTCAGGCCTACATTTAACCAGATGCCATTTACAAATAACTTTAAATTTGGTATTCCTCAAGGTCATAATTTTACGCCAAGACCAAATTTTATTTCAAATAAGAATCAATTTGTTCCCTATATGAGTAACAATGGGCCCCGATATGGAGGCCAGGCACCAAACATGCCTCAACAATCACGTCACTTAGTTCCGCAAGGTAACTTTAAATTTGGTATTGCACCACAGCAGACCAATCAGTTTAAGTTTGGCATACAAAATCCCCCATATGGCAATTATAAATATGGTGTTCTTCCGCAACAGCCAAATCAATTTAAATTTGATATACAACATCCACCAATGCCTAACCCCGGACGTGATACTGATGTATCAATGCGCACGGCGCCTGTTAGACAGAATATGATTCTGGATGACATATTCTATAACCCAGAACCATCTCAAAGCGATACTTGTCACTACACTGATGATGGTGATTACAATAATTATGAGGTATCACCTGATTATGCAGAACTCCAAATGGATCGCACCATCCCCAGCGATTGCATAGCTATATACGAACAGCACCACTACCGAAAATTATGCGAGCCTCTAGCCAGTGTAAAGAAATAATTAATTTGAATTACTGTGACAGTGTCTTAAAATTACCTCATATTAATATTCCCGAGATAAACTCAAAATTTTTAATTGATACTGGGAGTACTCGTTCTTTTATTAGTCCCGCGAAGGTTGACGAATTTTTCTCAGCTTACAAGCAAGCCGAACCCTTTACAGTTATCAGTACTCATGCGCAGAGCATACACAATGAAGTTATATGCATACCTTTATTAAAAACTTTTAGAAACAACCTCTCACATAAATTTTATGTATACAATGTCAATAGTCGATATGACGGATTAATCGGATCCGACTTATTAAAGAAATTAGCTGCAAAAGTTGATATGAAAAATCTGCTCTTACAGACACATAACGTTGAGATGCCTATAAATTATGAACCACCTTACGACATTTTTATCGATCCAAGGTCAAAGATACCCGTAGGAGGCCGTATGCCAGCCGCATTAATTAATAGTGTCAATTCTTTTGCTGACACGGCTATTCAAGGTACATTCCACGAAGCTATAGGTACCAAACCAAATCAAATACATGTGCATACCCGGAATAGAAACGAATTGACTAAAATTCAATTCAAGAAAGTCAGAAAGAAATAAGAACATCTCAATATATATTAAAGGTTTACTTTAATATATTTGACTCAGACCCATTGATAACATACTGGTGCAAACAAAACTTTTCCAAGAATTTTTATTCATACTTTTATGGTATTATTATTATATTAGTAAAAAGATAACTTACTATATTATCCATGCCTTAAGCAAGCTGGGCCAGGCCATATAAATAAATAACCGACCCACGCCTGAGGTAGTGAGAGCATTAATTAAGTATTTCTCTACTCCCATCCCAGGTAGAGTCAGCTCAGACCCCGGTATTGAATTCAACAACACTCTATTGAAAGAAATATTGTCATTCTATGAATAAATATGTATATATATATAAATACATATAGGCACCCCACATTATACCAACTCTTTGTGTAAAATTTAACGACTATTCTACATTAATAGAGATATATCTTATTGCAAAATACGAACACAAAATTACAGTCGCTGCATCTATCATAACGTACGCGCTTATGTGTTATATACATTCCTCGACAGACTTATCTGAAGTCTACTACTACTTATATAAAGAATTATTATATATATAGATACAGGTGACACTGCATTCATTAGAGGTGTTAACACTAGGCGTAGCAAAGATAAGCCGCGTTATCAGAGAGCTCATGTGACCGGAGCTATTCGTAGAAATGTTGTGCCAGTAAACGTAGGTACCCGTGCTACGAAAGTTCCAATTAAAGATATTAAACGCCCTCCACAGGTTAATACTTCTGGTCCGCCTAGTGATCCAAGGCCAGACCCTTCAAGTGCACCCGATTGACAAGAACCCAGGGTTGTTACCTGTTCGGGAAGGACAAGCATACGTTAGCCATTCTAAATGGACTATTATTAAGATTTTAGATTTAGAATTAGTATATAACGAGTTAAATTTAAATATTAAGAGATATGTATCATTTAAGGAAGAGTTACATAAAGATATTATAGTATCAGGTATAGCTAACATAGAAGAGCAAACAGATTATTTAATGAACACTGTTTTAGAAAAATATAAGCAATTAATTCCTTCACCGAGAGTCAAGCGTGGCCTTTTAAACCCTATTGGTTCACTGATTAAATCTATAACCGGTAATTTGGATAATGACGACGCAATTATGTATGAAAAGATGATGAATAATTTGAAATCAAGACAGGATGCCATTGCTAATAAAATTACTATTGTCGCCGAAATGGTGGGTACACTTACGAATGTAGCGAACTCTACTCGAAGCAACTTTATTACAGTTGAAAATAGCCTCAGAAAAATTGATAGTTATATCAATGAAACAAGATCCTTTCAAAACATTGTAAGGATCACTCACGTATATAATTCATTTTCTAATAATTTCCAAATACTCTATAATAGAATCTATGAAATTGAAACTGCTGTTGCTTTTAGTAAAGTTAAAGTATTGCACCAATCAATTGTCGACACAGAGGAACTTATTTTATTATTAGAAGAAATAGAGAAGCATAGTAAACTACCATTTCCTGTTAATTTTGATAACTTAATTAAATTAGAACAGTGTATAGAAATACAGGGTTATATCAAGCAGAATCAGATAAAATTTATTATGCGTGTTCCTTTAATAAGAGACGAAATTTATAATTACTTTAAACTAATACCATTGCCGATCACTGACATTTACAATGGCCAGACGACTCTTATCCTTCCTAAATACCCATATGTCCTTGTGAAGGGGTCGAAAACGAAATCGCTTTCCCAGGCTTGCCCTGAAATTGATGAAGACCGTTTCCTGTGTGTTGAAAATGAATTTTCAGTACTGTTACAAGATGACTGCATTAATGAGCTTCTACAATTGTCCAGAAATGCCTCTAGCTGCCACCCCGTTCCTGTGATCATTGATGATATAAGCATTTATAATATACAACCAAACCGCTGGGTAATTTATACCAGAAATGAAACATTTATTACCAAGCAGTGTAGTAATGAAATACTACAGGAATCAATTCGTGGTACTTACCTGATAACCATAGATGATGATTGCCAAATTAAAGTACTGGATATAACTCTGAAAGGACTCCAAAATTCAGGGAAAGATATTGTGTACGAGAGATTACCCATAATACAGCTACCAAAATTACTTAACTCCCATGCCTTCAACAGCAAACCCGTTAATCTGAAAGGCATAGATGTTGCAGATGTCCAGTTCTTAAATTATCTATTGCTGAAAAGTGAAAGTGAAAGTGTAAGGGCAATTAACAGTGTTAGTGATTACAAAGGTTTCAACGTCTATAATATAGCAACTCTTATACTATGGATACTTTTTATATTGTTAGTTGTAACTTTTACATTTAAACTCAAAATTTGTAAAGCATACTGTGTGAGGAATATGATTTCTCGAGATAATCCCCAGGATAATCTCGAACTCGCGGACGGAGGAGTTATGTCAGGTGGACCACCAGGGAACACCATGGTTATCAATACACGCCCACACAGTTAGGCTACATGTAATCGATCGCCGGATGACCACCGGGACATGTGCTGACCTAGCATCCCGTGTGCTCCTAACTGCTTACACTAGCTTCTTAGAATAAGATCGCCGGGCTAGACCACCGGCAGATATGCTGTGCCAGCATCCTGTGTGCTCCTGGCTGCTTGTAAATTGTATTGTTAGTCTGTAAGCTTCGGTCGTAGAATAAAGTCATCTTATTAAATTTAATTTGATTTTTAAAAACGCCCTTCGGGTCCGTCGTTATTTAATTAGGTATACCAATATGATGTTATAAGAAAATAATAATAATAATAACATTAATAAACTAATTTACAATATAACAAAATACACTTTAAAAACTTATGTTTATCAAATAGTTTCTAAGAATTTTCTGTTTCTGCGAGTTTCGGCAGGGTCTGGTGATATATATCTATATCATTAGACATGGTGTTGATCAATTGTCAATGATATCAAACCCTAAGCCATCGCCATTACTATCGATAAACCAAAAACTAATATTTGCAAAGACCATACATATATAAAAGCGTCAAACAAAATGTTATATCCACAAATCGCCATCACATTTCATACTTACTGGGCTACCCCTATTTACAAAAGTCTAGATAAATATTATTATTTGTGATTCATTGTATTACGTATGATAGAAAGGCATAGAGTAGATTCTACTATGGATTTCCAATTGCGTATAAAGTTTTCCTCCAACAGAAAGTTATGGAATCTCAAGTGAGCCAACAGCTTTCAATTCTCACATGAGATTACAACTAGCTGTAAATTTTACACGATTTAGAATTAGATTTGGCAATATATATACTCTTGAGATAAAGCAATAATTCGATATTAAAATTGCTGTGCCCTGATGGCGTAGGGTTCGAATAGATGAACCGGAAAGTTCAAGAAACACAAGGATTGCAAGTTCGAATCTCAATTGTACCATTGAGGTTTTCAGGAGCTTTTTTGACAGGGGTTTGATATACATAGTTGCTATTAAACTATTACGTCATACTCTCATTTGGCATTGCTTCCGTAACGTCTTGATAGCCTATGTCGTAATAGGAGTGCTTCAAGCGCCTTAAAATACTGTGAACCTATGCTTTTGTGACCTCTAAATGTGAAATTAAATTAAGCTAAGCGCACTAGCAGAGACTCCACGATATATGTGCTATAAGCATTTAAAACATTTTCATCTGTATATCTATCTTCTCATTGCCATTTCAGAGACAAGTGCCTACTATGATGTAACGGGCAGTCAAACAAAAGTGGACCGAAATTCACGAAAGAGGCTCGGCCAAAAGCCGATTTTAATGACAAGTAATTTCTGTCGGCCCGCGGCAGAGATTTGAGACCCACTTTTTGTGTAGTATGTTATTATACTTCGCATTAAGGGTCGCGGGAAATGTGTACACATTTACTTTTTTGGTATGTTTCTTTAGATGGGTGCGGGTTTATCTTATGGAAACTGAAGAGACAGTATATGCTATTAAATCGAAACGTGGGGGCTGAGTGGTTTTCAGTGCCAACGTGACAGATGGCGAGTCACTCATGCATGACCGTACATACGCCTTTGAATTTCTTCGCAAGAAAAACTCTTCTGTTTAGAAAAGGTCATTGGTACACTCGGGATATGAACTTGCAGTCGTTGAGCTGTAGACGACTACCTGATTGCAAGTAGTTCGAGTAATCATTCGACCCACTCCGCCACTACGGTATAATTATGTCTTATACGCCATGGTTTAAGCACTTACAAAGCATAATTCCCAGTCTTTGATGAAATTTATATGAAGTACTTATTTACAACACTTTTACTTACACCTCTGCCTACCCTTACGGGAGCAAACGGTGGAGAATTACGAAAATATTAAGAACGAAAGCCGTTGGAAATAGGTTTTTATTCTATGCGAGAAGACACGCTATGTTCATTTGTTAAACTTAGACCGCAACCGGGATTTTCATACGCTGGAGAGCAGGGGAAATATGAAGCGTTTTGCAAAAGAAATTATAATTATTTAGTAAGCCTGTAATAACTACAATATATAAAAGTTATTACATTTTACCGACTTAAAACCATCATATAACTGCATTTCTTGATAACTGTGAGACAAACTTGCTTAGTAATGTTTGTGGCAAAGTTTAACTATACTATTATAATAATAATAATAAAGATGACATTTTCATTGTGATAGTAGCCGTAGTGGTTGAGTGGTACGAGTCTGTATTACAAATATTGCAAGTTCAAATCCCGACCAATATGCTTTTTCCCAAATTGAAATATTTTAAAGACTCAACATCGAGGGGAAATCTGAATTTCATCGAGAATCGTCTGTATGTAGTCATGCTTCAGAAACATTGATGGACTCGTCATCTGTCACGTTGACACCTAAATATATCTCCGGCGTAAAGAGGCTGTGTTAATATACACCGCTACCTACCCCTTCGGAGACCATTGGGGGATGGTGTGAAGGCGTGGAGCAGAATGAATAAAATACACCAATAGCCGTGAAGTACAGAAAAACATTCCATTCATGTTATATTAATGAGCTTTTGCGAAAAATTATTATTAATAGCGGGAGCAGTGGAAAATTCTTTGCTCCCAGCGCCCCGGACCATTTTAAAGAATTTAAGGTTGGTTTAACAGCTGACAGTTTCCTGAAACGAGAATCGTCCTTTGAAATTGGTACGTGTCGAGATTTGAAAAAGGTATAGTGAATAGCGATGCAATAAAGAAATAGCGGCTGGCAGTGTCACACAGTTGGAAAATAAAGCGCTGCTGGCTCGCTATACATTCACAATGAAGCTACCGTAGCGGATTTGTTAACTAAATATATATATTTTTTTTTATACCACTTGGTTGGCAAACAAGCATGCGGTCCGCCTGATGGTAAGCGGTTACCGCTGCCTATGGACGCTTGCAACACCAGGGGTATCACTCGCGCGTTGCCGACCCTACAGGAATCTTTTCACACCCTTCTTGAAGAACTCCATGCTGTACTCTCCAGGGAAAACCTCAACGGGAAGCTCATTCCACAGCCTGAGCGTTCGCGGAAGACAATTCCTTTGGAAGCGCACAATGCGAGACTTTTGTGGTTCCAAGGATGGAATCGGATGCAAATTGCTAAGCGTTTTACTACTATTTATTTATTTATTTACAATTAGCACGACAACGTGGTCATTTACGCTAATGTGGAGGTATAAGTTAAAAAAAATACATACATACACATACATACATACTATACATATCACGAGGTAGGCAGAGAGTAAAACGCCAGTACTCTCCAGACATACAAACCTCTTTCGCTTCATCCACATTCATCAGTCTCTGTATGCATACTCTGGTATGGAGATCTCTTGACGCTTTTATTCTTGAATTGCTTCCTCCAGAATAAAGGTGGTCGCTAATACAAAATTGTATAGAATACTCTTAAGCTATGATTATGGAATTAATATTTCATTTATATCTTCTTCTGCTTCTGAGATATCGACGTTTTTATTTTTTATATAGATCCTCACGCCTTTACATAAGAACGTGATAGATGGCGAGTCCATCGCCGTTACTCAACGACTTGGCATTACCCATTACATTTCTTCTCAAACTTAATAAGATTTACTTTCGATGTTTACCATCACCGTAAAGCTCGTGTGACTAATTACTGTACTTAAGTTCAGAAAAAGTAATTGCTACCGTTTTCGAACTGTCACTCTTTATGTTGCAGGCAAGTACACGGGCCAACCGACCTACACGGCTCTATGTTTTAGAATAAATATTTAAAGTAAAACCTTACGTCTAAATTATGAACGTACTAGCTGTACCCGCGACTTCGTCGGCGTGACATTTTTAACTTTGGTAAAAAAAAAACTATTAAAAGTCCTATGTTACTTCTAATACCTCCAAGAATATGTGTACAAAGTATCATGATGATTGGTTAAGTAGTTTTGACGTGAAAGCGTAACAAACAAACTTACATTCACATTTATAATATTAGTAAGGATATGTCATATACAGATATGTGAAATTACTAAGAAAATACTTGTATATTAAACTAATTGATTGATGCTTTATGCCTTTCCAGTAAATTATTTAGATATTATGCGAGATTCTTTTCAAGTATTATTTTAAAGTGCTACTTACATAATGGATTAAGCATGTCGCAGACATGACGAATGTATTTTCTATTCGTTTGAATAAATAAATCCAGTACTAATATTATAAACTACATGTGCCCCGCGGTGCCGCGGCGTAAAATCGATTTCATTTCTATTTTTACTAGATTTATTTTCGGAACAAAACATACCATATGTGTCAATCAAGCTAGTTACGAAGGTCACAGCCGGAGGATCCAATAAAAAGCCAAACTACTCTAAATTATTTCATAAAATTACTGTTACAACTACATTCAACTATTCTAGATCTGATTGCTACCGATGTAAGGTTAACAATGAGAAACTTATGAAATAAAGATTATTTAAGTACAGCTACAACTAAGGAATCGGTTCGCTGAAGGTCCGCCGAAATCGCCGACACGGTGCCATGTGTATTTGCGCTAAACATGAAATCTCTGACTCGGCGCCAGGTGCATTTGTGTGGAAACACTGGTTTCTTGAGAAACAGGGTACGGGTGGTCTCCATGTGCACTGTTCGTCAGCGATCATCGTATGAGCCGATGGCGTAACAAGCTCATAATCTCTCTTGTGCCATATTTTAATCAATTTTTTATAATAATAGTAGGATGCGAAAGTTTGTCATGGTGTCTGTTAGTCAATCGCGCCAGAACGCCTGCACAGAATACAATGAAATTTTGCACAGAGATAGATTATTCGCTGAATATGAAGCAGAACATAGGATTTATTAAATTCTAGAAAAAAAACTAGCAAATAAATCAAATTTGACCCGAGCGAAACCGCGGGGCACCTCTAGACGATAAAATAGCGAGCTCAAAGAGTTAAAATATGAAATAGATTTCGATACACGTAATAATATTGGGACATGTAGCCGCTAGTATCATACAGCATGGATATGAAACTGGACGTGGCCATCTATTCTGGGATTTATTTCTGAAATGGCATTCATATGATATCGGTTGCTTTATGACGTGATACATTTGAACTGCAATTTGTTTGCTACTGTAATATTTCGTTTACGAATTATATATAAATACTAGCTGTCCCGCCCAGCTTCGCTCGGGTGAAAAAGTTAAATTGCCCGTAACACGATCGCAGCGCCATCTATCGGGTCCAATTGTAAATCTAAACCATTCTCGAATCCACCTTAAGACACACAGAAAGGGATAGCTTCGCCCGGGTGAAAAAGTTAAATTCCTGAAACTCAATCGCAGCGCCACCTATCGGGTCCAATTTAATATAGCCTATGTTCACCGGAGATAGTGTAGCTTCCCAACAGTGAAAGAATTTTTCAAATCGGTCCAGTAGTTTTTGAGCCTATTCATTACAACCAAACAAACAAACAAACAAAGTTTTCCTCTTTATAATATTAGTGTAGATATATACGCACGCCACCCTACAAGGTCACTCAAAGGGGTAGGCAGAGGTGTGCAGTACACCTTCTCGCCATCTGATATGTATATATTACATATCCTGTAAGTCTATAAGTGTAATTACCCATAATCGTATGATCCAACTGTTGGTAGTCCAAATAAAACAAAATAAAGTATTTTGTTGCCGCTGTGGTGTGCCGAGTGATTTTTTTTATACAACAAGAGTGGCAAACAAGCATACGGCCCAACTGATGGGAAACAGTTACCGTAGCCTATTTACGCTCACGATACCGAAGTATCACTTGCGCGTTGCTACTCTGTGTTCGGAGAGTTACAGTGTGTTGGCAGCATAATGGGTTTAATCCCTCTGCCTCCAACACAATGTAACAATCCTCCCCCCTCCCCAAGGAGCTCATTTCTGGAAACCATATTCACCGCGTAGCAACACAACACAAAAAATTGTGTTATTTGGCTACGGACTTCTATAAGGTGGAAGTCCTGCCCCAGTCGGGCAACTCCAAATTCGAACGGGAAACCCGTTATGCCCTACGTCTCTTAAAATTCCAGGAGTTGCCTGCAACACAAAGAATGCAAGGTTGAATCCCGACTGTACCAATGGGTTATATAAGACGTATATATCCAAAATGGTCTTCGTCATATTGGCACCTAAAGTTTATCGACGCCTATCTAGGTACTGCCTACACACCTACCCTTATACTACCTACCCTTTCGGAGAACCTGGTGGGAAGGCGTGAGTATATGTTATAATATAAATAAAAGTTCAATTTAAACTACAATACTCTTCGTAAAGGTTCCCCTGGGGTCATACAGTTCAAAAGCGATTATTTACCATATCCCAAGCGGGCAAAGTAACGGATGAAGCTCTAGTTTAAGTTCGTTAATTTAAACTGTAATGTATTACTTCACAGAACTGTGTTCAGGCAATCATATATTTCAGTTTTAATCTTTATGATCTTCATAATTGTACCGAGAGCAACAACTATCTCGGTTACAGATAAAAGTTAAAGATAAAAGGCCATTATTAGGTCCATTAAGGTATATTTACAACGCCCCTTTTCACGAATGGCATAAATAGACCACTATTAGCATATTTCTGGCAAAAACAAGACATTAGCGTTTGAGGCAGCCTGTTATTTGTAAAGTCTTCTGAAAGCTGAATTAGAGCTTTTTGAATTAGCAGCGCTCCGTAGCCATGCATACAGACAAAGGATACTTAAGGCACTATATGAAAAAGAAGCCTTCTTTTGTATATTTTTGCTGACGAACGACGTCAAAGCCTATTTCAGACCTATACATAAATGTGTAGATTACTACTAGCTGATAGTTGGATGAAGTACACGCAGAAGCAGAGGAATCCACGTTCCAACTACCTAGATCAAATCGATTGGAGACTCAACGATGGAAACGCCAAGTGCTTTCGAAACCGGCAGACATGAAAGAAGTGCAGTAACGATCGTCAATCGTTCTTCATTGAAATAATAAAAAACTAAGAGAGAGAACTGGCGTTCTTCTCTCCCTGCCTACCCCGTGTACAACTCGGCGTGATGTCGGCATGTGTATGTATGTATGTTCTACTTGTTGACCCGCCCAGCTTCACACGTGTGCACTAAAGCTTCCTGTATATTTAGCACGTGTGGAATATTCGGGAAATCTAAGGCCATTTTCAGCACGAAAACGAATTTCAACAAGCGATTTTCAACTTAATTTACAATATCAACTTTGTTAGTACTTCTCATATTTGTTTCCCTGCTTTAGGGAACTTAATTACTTGATTTGAACGTGGCGTAGCGTTAGGCGATGTATGTGTGTATTATATATACTGATCTGTTACTGTACTAGTAGTATAAGGGGAAGATCCCCTTGCTACCAGTATCACCACACACATTAGTGAGCGCAGTTTGCTGTGAAGCGGAGGCAGTCAGGCGACATCGATTTTGATCCATTAAGGTCTTTCTTCTATGGAGAGATAAATTCTTGTATTAAATATCATCCTGTCAAGTTCTTCACGGCGTAGGCAGAAAGAGTAGAGCGCTTATTATCTAGAATAACAAACCTTTTATTCACAAGTTCTATATTGTCCTGCCTACTTATGCCATATTGGGACTAGAAAGTATTACACAGGCTAGTTTAAAGCGACAATACAAAATATTTTTGCAAAAATGTAACGACATCAAGTTAATCTTTCAGGTCCGCTCCGTTCACGACGACATCCTTCCGGGACGCACGTAAAATTATTTGAGTAAGGTTTACTTAAGGAGGCGCTACACGAAAACGTGTAAGTTAAACATGTATTAATGATATGGTGAAAAGAGGGAAGAGAGGTAGTGAAAAGTCTGCCTAATAATAATGGCCAATGGCCTAGCCACTTGTAGCTTGGACTAAGATTCCAAAATGATATAAATAATATACCGAAATAATACCGAAATAATATACCGAAATAATATCCGAAATATATTATAAGCGTAGTGTGTTGCTGCCTTAAGGCGCTATACAGTAAATTTTCCCGTTGCACCGGACAATTACGGGAAGTAGGGATCTCGACATTGTAACCGTGTTGTTGTTGAATTTTATTGTATTTATCAGCGTGTAGGTGAATCTTGATGTGGGACGGTTTGTTTAATGGCTGTAACTGGGTATACTGTAATTGAATACCAGGTATCAGAAGGCAGGCTCAATTAAGTTCCTTTATTATACATACATACATACATATAATCACGTCTATTTCCCGTAGGGGTAGGCAGAGACCACGTTATTATGGATACTTGGGTATCTTATTCTTCTAGCCTATTAAAGAATAAATTGCATACAAAGAGACATGTACAATTATGCGTATCATCACGTCAAAATATATAGTCGTCTTTGCAAACCTGCGATGGACTCGTCATCTGCCAGATTGCCACCTGGTATGTAGGTACCACATACTTTCGACGGTAAGAGAGTAGGCGTGAAGTTAAGCAACCTCAATTTTCAAATTTAAGATCTCTCTCGCAATAATATTTTCATCATAAAAAAAAAACTTTACAATATCCGGCCTGTATCCGCTGAACATTCAGCGGTAACATTGCTGGCAATAATTTGATTGACCTGGATAAAATTGCCCAAGTTTGCCGGAGAAATCTGGCCAATAACGGCAAATACATATTTCGTTCGGTTACATCGGTTTACAAAAAAAAAAGAAAAATTATTAACTTGAAAACATTTTAAGAAAAGCTGTGAACAAGTACATACTATCATATCATCACACCGAGTACCTAGCTGGCGCTTTACTCTCTGCTAGAGAGTAAAGCGCCAGTTCCCACTAGGATTACATTTGTACATATCGCTTTCGTTTCGTCTACATTCATCTAATCAACAAATAAACATTAAATAGTTTAGTAAGATTTAAAATATATAAACAGAATATTAACCCTGAAAATACGTATTAGATTATATTGATAGATTAGTTTCATCATTAGATTAGATTATATAGATTATTAGTATATGTTATACGTAGCCATGTATAGTTTTGTGTGACAGCTGGATCTCTTCCTGAGATTCTTAGCACCCTTGTCCTCACCATCACCGAGGCCGCTGTCGTAACCTGGGCTGGTGAGAACCCTGGGAA
This sequence comes from Drepana arcuata, assembly GCA_016069955.1. Classification (NCBI taxonomy): domain Eukaryota; kingdom Metazoa; phylum Arthropoda; class Insecta; order Lepidoptera; family Drepanidae; genus Drepana; species Drepana arcuata. The sequence goes on from JACCPG010011185.1 coordinate 126,959, forward strand.
CTCGAGGCCTTGGGTTAATTCTTTTACTTTCCATGCAGGTTATTTGCCATAGCCTCTCCACGTTGGCAGAACGTCTTGGAGAGCTGGTAATTTTTGAGGTTTTTTAGTTCCTCACGGCTGCCATAGCCTAAAAACAGGTTTATTGACCGCCGCCTGCGGCTCGGCGTTGGTGAGTTTACGGCAGTATATATCACCTCTCTGCCTACCTTCCTCCTTTCTCAACCTGGGCTTAGGACCGGCTACGGCGGAGATAAATAAAATAAAAATATTTGCAGGTGTTTTATTATATCACAAAATGATTTCTTAAGAGAATATACACAGTATTGACATAACAAAAACATTTTCTACCTTAATTGTTGTTTGTCCGTCTTCCAGTTTGATAGATTTGATATTCAGATCTCTGAATCGGCTGAATAATGGAATTGAACTTAGGCTAACTTTGTTTTATCGGCTATAACCACTTATATTACAAAAAGACCGAGTGTGTTTTTGTACGTTATTATCTCTGGTATTGCAAATAGGATTTGAAAATATACTTTGCTGTCTGTTTATTGAGGAAGACTACGCTCATCGGATTAAAACCCAATGGCAGGAGTTGTCAAATTGAAGGCAGTATATAGTATATAGGCTTATATATAGTCATCCTTGAGTTACGCCGATGGACACGCCATCTGCCACGTTGGCACCTACAATAAATATCTCTGACGGGAAGTGGAAGTGTGTGAGTACTACCTACACCCCTCTGCCTACCCCTTAAATTATTTTAAATGAGATATAGTATCTACAAATGAATGTGAATATTATTACGTTGTATATTAATAAGCATACCCCCTACCCTTATCCTTGCTTAATGCTACGAACCCCTTTGTTTGCGAATACCAGATAACAATATTGTATGAGTTAAAACGGATCGAAATAAAATTTGGCTCTAACTCATTCCTAATTCGCTTAACAAATTGTAGGGGAAACTTTCCAAAGGTCTACAAGGCAATAGCTGCCTCGCACACATTTGTCTACAGGTAGAAAGTTTCACGAATTCCAAGAAACATATCAGCGTTAATTTAATTACGTCAGGCCTAAAAGCTTGGTAGAAGTTTAATCAAATTCTGACCTCTAACTTTAAAATCAGTTTCAAACTTTTGCTGGCGGTGAAGTTTGATCATGACGAACTGTAAAAATATATACAACGCATCAAGAGCAGTGGTGGACAAGTGGTTGGAGTAGTTTTCTGCAACTATCACAAAGATTACAAGTTCGAACCCCGACTATCATTGTGTTTTCAGGACTTAAGTACAGTGATTAGCCATGAGCGTTACGGTTAAGGAAAACATCGAGAGCAAACATGCGTACATCTGAGAAGAAATTCAAAGGCGTATGTATAGTCGTGCAAGTTATAAATTATTATGTTTCACACCTTCGGGGATCCTTGTGGGAAGGCGTGAGATTATATTTTATTATTATATATTATTTCACACCTAGATCTCGCCACTGCCAAGAATGTCCTATAAAATGAGGGGAAAACATCTAAATAAAAAAATAACGTTAGAATACTGCAGTACCTGAAGTTAGGCCAAAAAGAGAAAGGTTTATTTTTTCACTTAAAAGAGCAATTGGTAATGTGTTGTTCGGCCTAAGGATTCATGAAATATTAATACAATACATGGGTAGGGAACTTGTCAGTTTGTTGATCCAGGCTAGCGCCGACCCGAGTAGCCTGAATATTGAAATATATGACTTGCTATTTATCTAGATCAAGTTCCGACCTCATTTAGTGAGATCAATTTGGGAACTGATCCCACTATCCATTGTAAACGAATAAAATATTTGTATCTTTCACAAACGTGAATT